>CABFVX010001156.1:0-95194 GCA_902151425.1 Timema shepardi | reverse complement strand
TCCTCTCGAGTCGAGCCGTGTGAACCCCGTAGTTCACACCCTCGAACCCAGACCACTCCTTGCTTTCTTTCCATCGACCAATGGGGTTAGTTTTTAATTAGCGCGCATTTAAGAAAACAGACGCGTTACTCTGCACCTGCTATTTATTTTACTGCGCAAATACAACCCGGAAGTAAAAACCTTGTTTCTGACACATGCAGTTAGAATAAAAGAAAAGAAACATGGCCGTAGTCTAGAAAAGATGAGTTTACTTTATATTAACTGAAAAGAAGAATATTAATATATTTACTTTAAAATATGATCTTGAATATTAAAAAGACAGGAAAAATCAATATCATTACAAACTTCAGGTGGTTTTTTCCTAAACGGTTCTCCACTCTTCCTCTACGCAAATGTGGGTTCACTTCCTCAAAATTCAACTTTCCCAATTTCTTAATCCATTAGCGTAATAAGTACTTAAGCGTTTAACCCAAACGGGTAGTAAGATGCGGTGCTAAATAAATAAAAAATAAAATAAAGATTATGTTTTTTATTATTATTAGCACAGCATCTTACTACCCGTTCGGGTTATACGCACTTACGCTAATGTGTAATGTTAGGGTGATTGTGAGATGAAATGGAGGACCTACAGTTTACGTGGAATCCGAACCACGGTGGAGGCCTGGCATTCCCCATATTCACAAGATGTCTTGTCAGAGGTGAAGGAAGGGTTTGTTAATCAGATAAATCTGTGCCGGGACCGAGGATAGAACCCCGGATCCCCAGCACAGAAATCTGACACCTTACCCCTAGACCACCAGATCACTTTTTTTTTTAGTATGCTATGAAGTTGAATAAATATGTTTTATATGCGATTGTAAGCTAAGGATATTCAAGATATAAAAAGGCTTTTTTTTTAATTCCGAGCTTAAATTGTTTTTAGAGCTCTTGCATACATTTCTTGTTGGTGATTCAGGCCAACATAATTATAGGACAAAATTAACCCTTTTAGTGCTACAGCTATTTTCTGAGTTTTTTTTATCATTATAGTCCGTATATAATGTTCTTTAATACTAATAAATTAATACAATTTAATTATTTAATTTCTAAATTTTAAACTTATTTTAATTTGTAATTTTTTTCAAAATTAATGCTAATCAACTTTTTTTTTGCTGTAGTGAATTTAGTTTTATACAAGAAAATAAAGTTTTGAATATATACGATTATAAATAGGAACTAAAGGAATCTTTATTTATACGAGGAAAACCTCTTTTCGCTCTATGAGGTAATTCCTATTTCCTGTGTTTGTTCTTTATGTTATACCTTTTATATGTCCTATTATTCTTCACAATTTTCCATTGTCTCCCGTTTGTGTCTTTTTTGGTTTCCTCTTTTAGGAAGTTGCGTTGTACGTTTTCACACTCCTTCCTGATGAGTTTCGATAGAATGAAATCTGGGTCGGAGGATTGGGCGGTGACAATCAATTTTCTTTAAGAGGCAGCCATAACCTCTTTTTCCAATAGCAGCAGTGTAAATTGTGAACTGTGTTCTTATTTTCATTGTAAAAGCCATATTGTGTTTGCCCCTTTTATATGTTTTTATCCGCCTTTCCTATACCTTCTTCCAAATATAATGGGAGTTTTTATTTGTTATCCTACATTAGATATTTTTGGGCCGTTATTGCTTACCTTACAGAAAGATTTATTATATTGCTTTCCTCATGAATATATATTCAGGCTTACACTAAATGAATGCATTTTTCAAAAAACCTTTTATAATGAATAATTTCATATTTTTTTAAAATATTATATAAATTTATATAGTCATTACAACTATTTACTTACACTATTAAAGAAATCTTTTCATTCACATGACATAACATGAAAATCTAAATAGTATATTTTTCTAAACTCAGAACAATTTAACCTGTACATTTGAAAACTGTTTACAAAACTATTTACATCATTATGAATGTGAGCCACCCATATGTTTTCCCATGCAGATCCTATGTAAACCGGCGTTGCACTTAGCGTATTGAGTACATGACCATCCCATTGTAAATGTACTAAATTCCCAGTTCCAATGACAACTATTTACTGTTGATTTTTGTTGCCATCTTTATATAAAATTATAGAGGGAAATGTTCTCTTTTCAGTGATATATGACACTACTACACTATCTATCAGATAAAGCAAGAACCATCTCAAATCTGGAGAGCCGACTTCACCGGCTCTGGCACTTTGAGCGATAGTAGGTAGAGCCGATCAGATTGGATCGAGGCACTTTTAGCCATAGTAGGCAGAGCTGATCAGATCGGATCTAATCAGACCCCAGACCATTAATTTACCACTTACATGAATGTATGAATATATTTACTATAGTATAACAAAAAATGCTATCATTTAGTTATCTCTGGTCATATATAGTGTTTAAAATTAACTGTATCTTCTGGTATGTGCTACAGCAAGTTGTTAATTTCATTGATGTGTCTCAGTATCACTTATGGCTCTGAAAAATGTGAAAGTGACAGAGGTATGAACGACACTAATAATAACATTCAATATACAGCCATTCACTGTGACAAATGGAGTGAATATGTTGCTTATAGGGTCAGTTAATACTAATAATAACCTTCAATATACAGCAAGTCCCTGTGATGAATAAGCTGTTGCTTATAGAATCATATGGTGGCTTGGCAGACTGATGTGCTAAAGTACCTACTAGCTCAGTGAGGAAACTACCTCACTCCTCATTTCCCTAGTTTGCCTCTTCAGTGCTGTTTAGACTTTCAAACTGTAGAACCAAACCGACCCTCGGTTTGAGTACTATACCTACAGACATTCTATATAAATTTGAAGCGTTAACTCAAAGTAAAATCTTCCATGTTTCCCATAATAACTAGTTAAAATAAAGATTTGCCTTGTAGATTTTTAAAATAGTGTCATTAACTCATCTTTACAAACATTACTAATTTGAAACACATTACTTGATTGCAGGAGAATATCCATCCCTTTGGGTTCTTCTACAGCCCACGCTACAACAAGTGGTCCACCATGGCGCCCATGCAACGCGAGCGTTGCCGCTTCTCTTTGAACGTGTTGGGTGGTCGCTTGTATGCTATTGGTGGAGCAAGTGAGGCAGATGATGTGATGGTAGGGGAAGATGGTGAGGTGAGCGCGTGTGAGCGTTATGATCCGGAGACTGATTGTTGGGAGTGTGTGCGGCCACTGCCGGGCTATAGGACACAGCATGCGGGCGCAGTGTGGGGCAATAGACAGCTGTACGTGTGCGGGGGACTAGACAGGGACTTGGTGCTCAGCTCTATGCGCTGCTACGACATTGCAAGTGACACATGGGAGTCCAGGGCCCCCATGTTAGCCCCGCGGGCTGATCACATTATGCTGGCCCTTGGGGAGAGGTTGTACGTGTGCGGGGGATGGGCGGAGGATGCAGAGACGGGAAACAGAATCCTTGTGGACACGATAGATGTGTATGATGTTTCGACGGACTCGTGGAAAGTGGTGAGCAGAGTACCTACACCGAGGGCCCACGCAGGTATTGTGGGAGTCGGTTCCAAGATCTACATCATAGGAGGGTTCCGAGGGGATGCCTTGTTTGACAGAGCTACAGGTAAGTGCACTATCCTTGGAGCTGTAAAAGGATAATAAACATTACTAATATTATTATTATTATTATTTTGATGGTGAGAAGAGCCCAATAACTAAATGATTATACAATAGTGAAAACTAATCAAAATAAGTAAAAATAAACTCATATTTTGAAAGAGTGAAGTAAGCTCAACTTAGGGAAAGTGTCCAAAATTTGGGACAAATCAAATGCACAAATGTTACATCCTCTTTCCTTTCTTCCATCTTCTACAGTAGGAACTGAACATACACACACTTTTAGATGTAAACAAAGTTTTTATATTTTGTCATTATTATCTTTTTCAAAAAATGCCAGAAAAAAGAAGAAAAAAACTAACCAACTCCATTTTGAATTGATTATTAAAAACTGTTTAAAAGACTGGAAAATCGTTGTTGGAGTAAAATAAAATTTATTTCATATTTTTCTGTAGCAATGCAATCTGTCTATTTAAAAGAAAAATAAATATTAAAGTAAATTAAGTAGATTCTTGAGAGTAACAAAATATTAAAATAATATTAAAATTAAATGTTAAGACCAATCTATTATGTCTCTTATGGATGGAGGTTTATGTTCTATTGAGGCCTGGTGGTGGGCCAGTTCCCACTGCCCGAGTTGAGAAATGACCAACTAAATGAACATGTGTTCCTCCTGTCAAGTTGTCTTGTCAATACAAAGTGAGAAAATAGAGCCAAAATGTCTTACTAAAGGACTAGAGTTTAAAAGTAATTTTTACAAATTATATTCAATTATATAAAATGTGCAAACAAGAAGTTTTCACAATTAAAAATGTTGCATTAAATCAAGGTTTTTTGAAAACTTTACTTTACACCTTTTAGACAAACTTTATAGTTTTCAAATGGAGAACGTTTGGTTTAAAAATATTTAAGATAAAACATTTTTTTAGTGTACACATCTCTCTACAAGATTACAAAATACTCATTTACTTTTCATAACCAAAAACCAACTAAAGTTTTTATGGCCCTTTTCCTAAACCAGTCCAAACATGTTTTCTCCTTACTTTTAAGTTTTTGAAATTGTAAAATTTGATTTCTTGAGGTCTTTCCAAACAAGGATATATTCCAATTTTAATATTAATATATAAATCTACGATATCTATAACAACATATATTACATTTTGTTTTCTAGCTGTGATTGAATGCTATGACCTTGAGACAGACTCATGGACGACGGGAGATAAGTACCCTCATGAAATCTGGGAACACACGTGTGTGACATTATACATCCCCCGCTGCAGGGATGACATGGAGGTTCTGGCTGGACAAGGACGCGGCTAACACTCCTCACCACACTACAGTACACTGACATACATAAAATAAACACATTAAATATTTCAATACTTACATTTTGGATATGGGATGCTTGGATCCCATGGTATTTGGGATTATCAAATACAATTATGAAAACAATTTTAAGCAATTAATTGGTAAAAATAATTATGTAGACAACTGTATTTGGGAAAATAACAAAATCATGAAGATGGCAAAGTAATATAATTGATTTACATAAAAAGTGTTCTTGTTTATGGTGTAATAGACTTGACAAACAAAATACAGTCAACTCTCGACTCTACGACCCCGGGAATAGCGTCCCTCTCGAAGTAACGACCCTTTTTTGGGGAACCGTGAAAAATGTGGGGAAAAAGTTTGAAAAGTTTAAGGAAATAGGCTGTAAAATGTGTTTGTTGCATTTATTTAGGTCGCTGCGTTGCAATTATCTTTGTGAGCGCTGTATTACTAGTAACTGGGGTGGGTCAGGTATAAAAAAAGACACCACCTCATCAATGCTAGCCAATATCACTTGACTCTGTCCCCCCTCCCCCCCCTCCATCCCACAAGCAAGACACTGCTTCTCCGTGCGCGACTGCCGCTACATCACGTTCCAGGCTTGCTTTTGCCATTGTTATTTCGATTCTCGATTTGGTTACTATTTTGGTTTGATTTTGTGAACGATTTTTGATGACACACGCTATTTTTTTATTTGATACGAACTTATAATTTTAACGAAATGAGTGAAAGGAGTACCTTCTTCAAGAAATAGGTAGGTTTTATTTTATTTACTTTTCACATATTGACTAAAAAATGCAATTTTTTCGTATGAAGGTCAGGAGTGGAACAAAATCTGTTAAAATTACAATAACGACCCCTTCGAAATAACGACCCTTTTCCAGGGAACCGTGAAAGGTCGTAGAATCGAGAGTTGACTGTATAATTTGTCAGGGGAACCAATTCTTGAACAACTTCTTTTTATTACATTTTAAATATTTTCACTTGAACCAAAATTTTAACCAGAATTTTTATTTTTAAAAAATTAAAAGAGAATTTAAGATCCGGATTCTATATTTGTATCTCTATTAAATGTATTATTTAAATGTATTGATGTGTACTTAGCGAACACAGCTCTAGATCACTGATGGGCAGGAGATGAGAACTCTACTTGTTTTGTTTAAAATGAAGAACAAACAAAAAATATTAGGGATGGCCACTCGAATCCCTCGAATCATTAAGGGCATTCAAGACTAAAAAATCCTTTAAAAAAGTATTTATTTTCTAAGGGAAATTTATATTACGAACTATATTACTGGTTATTTGTGGTTCAGAACCAATTATAATTATAGGATAAACTTACCTATCAGACCCCACACCAGTAATTTAACACTTAACTGAATGTATGAATGTTATAATGATAATATTTACTTACTATTTGTATTTTATTATATTATAGGCCTATTTCCTTTTATGTTCATAATTATTTCCAAGATTCATATTCGGATTGGCTATACAAAGGTAAATAATTGTAGATTTTGATTCATAATTAAGTAGACTCGACCCATCTCTTAATAATATGTAATATTCTTGAAGCCACAATGAAGTGTTATTACTATTTTGTATCCTCGTATGTTAGAAAAAAATAAATATGCCTATGTACTCATTACACTAATGGGTTAATGATTAGGAAGGCTTAATTTAGAGGAAATGCACCCTTACTGCACCTGATCTTTCCGTCTTTGGCAATTTAGTCCAACACGAGATTAGTGCATGTTAGACCATGCAGCCACTGAATTAAGCCATATTTATTTCACTTAAGTGTCATTTAAAGAATACTTTATTGGCAAAAACTTAAAAAAATACAGTGGGTTAATCTGATAAATTCATTTATTATTACAGCATGCAATTAAGGTTTTTATTTTTGTCAAGTTTATTACTATGTAATGTAAAACAAAATTACAAATTTTCAACATCAATGTTAATTTCAACTGTTAATATTGTTACTATCAAAGCGATGTTTTTAGGTGAAATTAAAACTGGCAAATACTTGATGTTTCCAAATTTTCGGATACTCTTACTGCCATGAAAGTTGGTCACCAGATCACATACTCTTACTTACGTTCGAGTTCCTCTGTCACCAGTTCACATATTCTAACTGACATGAGAGTTTTGTCATCAGACTTAATGTTATTATTTAAAACCGTATACGGGTAACTTTTAGGAGATCATTGTAAACTGGGCAAGTTTGGGGAATGATAGCATGCTTGATCTTGACTTAAGATGCAAATGTTCAACCGTGCTATGAATGCACAGAGGGTATTTTATCTCAACCCAAAATGCTGTTTTCAAATTGATGGTTGGTTATACTGCCAAAATTCACCTTGATCGTGTTATCCTAGATAAGATTATTAATATTTAGCACCGCGTCTTACTACCCGTTCGGGTTATACGCTTTAAGTACTAATTACTCTAATGGATTAGGAATTGGGAAGGTTGAATTAGAGGAAGTGAACCCGCATTGGCATGGAGGGAGAGTGGAAAACCACCCCCAGTTCACTCGACCGAGATTCGAACCTCAATCTCCCCGTCCTCAGCAGTCGAGCTCAACACGACATGCGCGTTATCCAACTACGCCACCGAGGCAGGTTCCTAGATAAGAGAATTCAAGTTATTGCTGTTAAAATTTGGCAAATATAAGCGTATGTCATTTTTAAATTTTCTGTTTCATGTTGGGCCCAATTTAACAGGCAGAATTAACACTTCCCAGTGAATTTATTTAAAAATGGGTTTAACTGTAATAGGTTCCTTCATCTGATGCCAAGATAAGTTTGAGTACGTTGCATACATATACATAACTGTTTTTTTTTAGAGATGTCAAGTTCGATGCCTCAGGTTGATCTTAATATAAGAATTGTTGATACCTCAATGTTTAGCCCTAAAAACCCGGTGAGTGAAAATTTTGTTATTGGAACAAATGGCATTATTCAGAATTGGGTAATTTTTTACTGTGAGCATTTTTGATTTTTGGCTGTTTCACTTTAGTTCCAGCAAATTGTAAATGTACTCGCTATGGTTGGCCAATTTGTCCAAATTTTTATTTTGACTATTTACATTTTTTAGTTTTTTTTTAATAGATACATTAAAGTACAATTTATAAATAAATAACATAATATAGATGTATGCAAAAGGATTACAATTGTAATTATTGAGGTTTATGAATCAAGGATAGAAAAATTGAAGATAATATATAAAAATCTTATCTGGGAAAAATGTGAATTTTGACATCTCTTGTGTTATTTCTCTCCTTCTCCTACCTTATCCTTTATTTTCCAAGCTACCTAAATGTGCCTTATCAATATTATAGAAACATGTTTTAAAATGCGTTCTCTTATTTTCCTCCACACATGATGACATTCATTCTTTGTACCCCTGAAGATTAGATTTCATGAAGCACATTTGCTTAGTATTAATGTTTCATATGTTTGAATATTGGATCTTTATGTGTTAGTGTTATTATGAAATTATTATTATTAGCACCATGTCTTACTACCCATTCGGGTCATACGCACTTACGCTAATGTGTAATGGTAGGGTGATTGTGAGATGAAATGGAGGACCTACAGTTTAACGTGAGAACTGAACCACAGTGGAGGCCTGGCATTCCACACATTCACAAGTTGTGATAAATACACGTCTTGTCAGAGGTGAAGGGAGGGAGGGTTTGGTAATCAGATAAATCTGTGCTGGGACCGAGGATTGAATCCCGGATCCCCAGCACAGAAGTCTGATGCCTTACCCCTAAGTCTCCAAGTCACTGTTATTATGAAAGCTAACCCATTTGTAATTTTGGTTGTGTGTTCACTATTAACTTGTTTACTAATTGTTTATTTTAAAAAACTGAACTTTAATAGGTCCTGTCCCCACCCCTATCCCAAACTGTGCTTGAGTTGTAAAAACACTACTAACCTAATTTGATATTTATTTTATTGAAAAAACACAACATGGATCTGATAATTGAACCTTGGACTGTTGTCTTAATGTACTCTAAGCTGCTATTCTTTTCAGGGTTTTAATCTTATGAGCCACTGCTGCTCTCTCCTTTTACATCCATTTATTATTGCCTATGGCTTCCTGGTATACTGACACTCAATACTGTTCAAGGTCATACAGAAGCTGTGATCAGTGGGAAAGAAAGAGTACAATGTTACATTGACAGCCGAGCTATGTGTCTTACAATATTTAGAACAGCAGTATTACACTTTATTAACAATTAAACTCCTGTGGTCGTGTTTGCATACCACCCTAAGGAAAAACAATGCAATCTAGAATAAGAGAAATAGATGACAAGCTTCTTTAAGTTGCCCAACTTGTAATGAAGTATATAAAGAGATTGTTTTGTATTAACTGTGATGTTGAATTATCTGTAATTATTTTTACCTATCCTGATCATCATAAGTCATCATGAACTGTTTTTTAATGTCCATACCATTTCACCCTTGCTTCCTTTACTATCTCATGTACTCCCTGTACCCTAACTATATCCATTCCTAATTCTGGTTCCTCTTGCTTCTGGTGTTCATGTTTCTACAGCATACGTAGCTATTCCTCTCCCCTCCAATACTGTCAAACGGGAAAGAGACGAGACCATCGATTGTTGGAAAGTCAATAAATATATTATATTGAGAAAGACTCATAAATTCATCTTTATCACATTTCTGTACATTTTTTTATGTTGTTGTAACATACTGAGGTGGAGTTACTTGTCTTATATATAGCGGATAGTCGTACCAGACAATCATTACTTGTGCCATATAAAGCACAATATTTACCAGCGTCCAATTTTTACTAAGTAATATTTATAATTTTAAGAGACTGCTTACAATTTATTAGATAACCATTTGTATTTCTCTCAAGTGTAACTGTTTTGTATTATAACATAGCACAACGTAGAATCATTCGGTTATACATATTTGTTTTGAGGAAATAAAATAGTTTGGCTTGTTTGAAATTAATTGTTGTTTCAGAAAATTATGGATCTCCATTAATTGATATTACTTGAGTTGCCAGGTAAAGCAAGTCATGTAGCAAACTGCCCAACGCAATACTCATTTGACCAATCTCACACATTGTTTGGATAATAATATAAATAGTGAATTTAGGTACATTGACTACTAACAGTTTGTTATAAGTAACTCACATAACTCAGCTTGTGGACAAAACTTTAAGCTTGGCTAGTCTTGTTTGCAGGTTGGATTCGAATTCCAACAGAATGTACCAGGGTGTTTTTTTTAAAATGGTTTTTAATTTTTCCTTCATGCAAAAAAAAAAGCTATTACATTTCCTCTCTAATTCTACCTTCCTCATTCCTACCTCATTAATGTAAATAAAAGCATGTAGCCGATTAGAGAGCAGTAGACTATACAATACTTTAATTAGTAATGATAGTCAGCAGACTTCCCTGAGTGATACTGGACTGGCAATGCTTGCGTCACCTCATTAACAACTACTGAGTAATATCATCTACTGGATTACTTATTTCAGAATATATTTATTTCTTGCCAAACTTTCTACAAATTGTTAATTTAGTAGGTATTCTCTAACTGACAAGCAATTAAATTACATTTTGCTTGAAAAGTACAAAGCATTTACAAATTAAAACTTATTATTGTACAACCTCTTTCATAGAAAGCCAATGAAGGGAGGTTGTGGCCATATTTGTTGGTGGTAGGGCAACCTTGTAATATGGTTCAAGTGAGAAAAGAGCAATTATTTCTAGTGGCCATGTTAAGTTTTTTAATAAATCTATGTCTTTAAAATTCACGTTTTTAAAGTGTTTGCCTTAATATATTAACTAATTAATGTAAGTGTTTGTGGTCTATTTATGGAACCAAACTGGTGAAAGATGCAAGGTATTTTCCATGGTTGATACTTTATATTTCTTGGCTAAGCTGCAACACCCTCAACATATATTTGAAAGATAATGCCAGAATAATTTTGAACAATCTTTTCATTTGTTGAGGATGTCAACATTTGAAATTAAAAATTATCTGACACTTCCTTTGGTCACAAATAATATTTCTCAGTGAAGAGTTGACTTGTCAACATAATGTTGCTTACTTATCAAGAAACAACTTTTGGTTGTTATGAAAATCACATTTGTTTGTACATAAATTTCTGAAATTATATAAATGTCACTTAGGAGTGACATTTTACAATAGGGTCCCACTTTTAGGAGTTCTCCTAATACAGTGGTTTTCAATTACAGTAGTCTCTCGGAAACTCGACCTAATGTGGACTGAGATGATGTTGAGTTTTACCAATGAGCTTGCTTAATATGCATGTTTACTATGTTATGTGTACTAAACAAGGTTGAATCACAGTATAGTTGTACTGTACTGTAGTATTGTACAGTACAGTAACATGTATAATAAGACAATGTAGAAACACTGTAAAATGATGTAGCGTATGTGATAGTGAAGGGAGCCAATCTGAAAGGATAGTTAGGCTAGACCTAGATAGAAAAACACAGTTCTCTTCATTTCTTCTCTTTTCAAACTATTGCACTATACTGCACTTCACACATTGTTAAATTTTCAGAGATATTCCTTTATTATTAGAAGATATACATATGGAACTTCAACAATGTGTGAAGTGCAATATAATGCAATAATTTGAGAAGAGAAGAAATGAAGAGAGAAGTATGTTTGTTTATCTCTAGGCCTAACCTAACTCCTTTCAGGTTGGCTTCCTTCACTATCAGTTAGTTTACATTAGTGTACAGTGTTTTTACACTGTCTTTATTATACATTTCCGAGCCATTAGGCACTAATTCCTTTTACAATACAGTAACATTAATATACATTTAGCACAATATATTACATGTTAATATAATTGTGTATATACATACATGTAATATACAAAAATGCAGTACACTATTGTACATACAATATTGTATTGTATTGATTTGAATAACACGTTATTGAATTGGAAAACTAACACACGCCACAACTGTTCCACTCGAGTTACACAAACAAACTGAGAGGTTATACAGTTTAATGACCTTGGATTGTGATTACTGGCGCCAACAACTTTGTGCACGTACATGTGTCGAGTTTCCAAAAGACTACTGTATACATGTGTTCACTATGTTCAATATTTGTCTCACTCGTCCAGCATTTTTCGGCACAAAGCCTGCAGTGAATGGCTTTGGCCGCCATTTTGCCTGTAAATCATTATGTTTACAGTAGTGATGGGCATTATTAAATGATGAAAGCTATCTATTAATCATTCAATAGTTTTCATTGTATGTTTTTATTTGCACACTTTATATATGATAGTGGGTTATTTTGATTTCATATACATTTGAAAGTTAAAGTCTATGCTCCGCTTGACAGCGGGGCCCTACTGTATATTCAACAATAATTAAGAATACACATTTTTTGTTGGATATAGAAGCGAAATGTCCAAAAGTTAACTTTTAAAAGCCAAAACTTTAATTTTGAATACAAATTCAGCACCTAATAATCATCAAAAAAGAAAGAGCAAGGTTCTAGTCTGACGTGGGGCACTGGTTCCACTTGGGGCTTCTCACCCACTTCCCTTTTCTCTTGAAGAGAAAACTCAAAAATGTTTAATTCTTGTTATATTTCATTATAGTCCCAGCCTTGAAAGTATCTCATCTGTTTGCAAAATAGACCAAAACATCTTCATTCATGTAAATAATGTATTTTAATTTTTTAATTACTAAACCAGTTATTGTAACTTGTAGTTAAAGATATATTTATTATTATGTTCAGAGTCCTTCTTAATCTTGTATACAATAAAATTTTATTAAAATATATTGTTGAGTATTCTTGTGATTTACATGTACATGCGCAATATTGTAGATTTTTTTGTGGGTAGCTATTAATGATGAGAGTTAACGCTTGTATAACATTAACAAATCACAAGTGTAAGGAGTGAGTATCAGGTGGCTGTCATGTCGGCAGTACAATATTAATGTCTGTCAGTTGGAATCAGAATCAACCAAACTGATGTCAGCCAACTTTATATAAATGATTAATGAACCTGGCAAAGGAAAGACGTCAATCTACTTCAAGTAGTTAGTCAGAGGTTGAAAAATGTGTCGTGATTAGTTATCAAAAAAATATTTTCTTTTAAATTGACAGAATTTTATTTGTGGTAAAGATGGGTTGACTCTTAATCTGACCACAGGATTAAAACTGGTCCAAAGTAAATTTGCCAACAGATTGTGATAATGCTCTAAGACACATTTAAAACTATACAGAATTCAGGTGTACCTTAACATGAGACCCCCCACAGGGTTGGACTGTGGACTCTAGACCCAAAAACTTTAAATAGAGCCAATATGAACAAGTCTTATTTGACCATACTAATTTCTTTGTTCCAATCATTCTTTGACACACTTAGCCAGTATAAATGATTCTATTGAATTGTTTACAAACAATACTTTATATTTCATCTATTGATGATTATTCTGTAAGCATTCATTAATAATAATTGTTCATGAATATGAGTCATTCCAATTCGCTTTCATGTTAGAACATTACTTTGTCATGCATTTGAATTGATAGAGGGTACTTATTAAAAATGAGAAATGGTAGGTAAGCATTTAATAATTCAGCTGAAGCAAGGCATCACTTTTTTAATAGACGTCTGACACAAGAAAATGGTTCAAAGGTGTTATTTCACCTCCTCTGGATTTTTTTTTTATTATTGCACAAATTTACTAAAAAAATTTATCAGCCTTTGATCAAAAGTATTAAATTTTATATAATATTTTTAATCGGGCACTGATGACTGATTTAAAAAAAACCATTTCAAAATGGTTTTGTTTAAACTTGGTATCTATAGCGAACTATTTTACATGCTAAGTTGATTTAAGGGCACATTGTTACTTAAGACAAATTTTATAAATTTGTTCAAAAATGACATTTAACTCATTGGCAGACTTTGTTGAGCTGTGTACGCTGTAACCTACTGCACCACAAAGCTACAATAATATTTAGGGCGCGTTGTCTTCTTGCTTGTGCTTCAAAGAAATTTAACTTTATTGTTTTACTACAAACATATAAAACAAACCTTTGGTTTAATTATTTTTGCATTTCCTTTTATTTTTCCGTGTCTACTTTAATGCAGTGAAGATACTAAATAGTGTTGGTCAACTAGTAAACAAAGTTTTTCGACATATAAAACAGCCGACAAATAAATTATAAAGATATTTTGTAATTCCAATAGTGAAATTGGTTTAGTGCTAATCAAGATGTGTTTTCTGAGGATGAAATATGAAAGTGTGGAAATATCTGATATAATCAGCAATAATAATGACAATAGGATTTTTTAAGAGAACTCTTTTGACAGTACTGATTCAGATACTCAAACACATAGATATGGGTGAAAAAACCGTAAATATGAGAATCGAGACTGGGCATGGTCTTATAATGAGAATTCATTTAACCTTAAATGTTACTCCCTCTTTGATTCTAAATATTTTTGTATCAAATATCTCCAGAAACTAATGATAGACTATTTTATATCACAGACTAGAAAATAAAATGTACATTACATCAGAGTAAACAAGTAATAATTGAATCACTAATATATGCTCAAATTATGTTTTATAAGAGACTCTGGTTTTTGCACTTTTCTAGTGTTGAGAATCCACAGGATAGATACATCACGTTTTTATGAATGCCACGAACTTCAGCAATACAATTGTATTGATTAGAACCTGATCAAAGTCAAGAGTCGTTTAGTTTTAATTCAGTACAACCCAAGTAAGCTCGCGTTATCAAGTTTCATCAAATATGTGAAGCCAATTCTGGGTATTCAAAGTTCAAGGTTTAGCTGCAGATCCAAACTCTCCAGCTGAGGTCAAAAACTGAGTAGCTACATTTTTGGGCGAAAATGAGCTATGCATGCCATCAGGTAGAAAAAAGATCAATTTTTATTTTGATGTGACAAACAGGTGGTTCCCTTTATTATTTATGTTTCAAATATACTAAAAGTAATTGCAGTGTTCCGCAAGAGCCAATGTGTTAATGTTCCCAAATAGTTACTACGATACTCACTTAGTGCACAGTCATGTTAAAAATAGCTAAGATATAATTTCAAATAAATTTATATCTATTTTCCTTGGGCGAAATATGTTCAGTCCAGAAAAGTAATACATGTCAATAATAAATATGAATTGCTAGATATAAAGAGAGAGAGCGATTAAAACTGATGGGGAGGGAGAGAGAGGGATAAAGATAAGATTGAGAGGGTAAATATGAAAGAAATTTTTTTTTAGGACACTGCAATTGAAAAACTCTTATGAAAGTTATAGTAGATAAATTAACTTTGTGCATAAAGTATTGTTAGGTGAGATCAAAATGATAATGTATTAGGAAAAAAGTAGAACACAAATAAAAGAAAAGACACTAACACAGATTTACACACACTTCTTTAGAAGAATATATGGAAAAATGAAAGTATAATAATATAGGGAAAAAAGAAAGAAACACAATGGACAAAAGAGGTTATGAAAGGAGGTAATGCTTTAGAAAAATATATGGAAAAATGAAAGTATAATAATAGAGGGAAAAAAGAAAGAAACACAACAATGGACAAAAGAGGTGTGTGTAAATCTGTGTTAGTGTCTTTTATTTTATTTGTGTTCTACTTTTTCCTTATACTTTATCATTTTATTCATTACTAAATGTTTTTGCTCAATGCACTTTTTTCATACCTGTTGGTTCACAATGTCAAGTTAAATTGCAAGTCAAGGGGTAGGATCGAACTCAAAACAGGTAACTGGGAATTATTTTTGTCATGGTAAATAAGAATATGTTTTTATTTTCACAAATATAAATATTTTGTACAATTTTGTTTTAAATATATACATGAAGTGTGTTTAACAAAATTGAATGTTTGTATTTCCGAGGAAAACCAACTTAAATAGCTTTCTTTTTTTAAATTTTGTTCCACACTAATAAACTATGACAAAGTTTGTACGTTTGTGTCAAACCATTTACATTAAATAAATTTATCATGGTAAAAAGGAAGTACATCTCCCAAATTTGATTGGACTAGTTTTTTTCTAAATGTATTGATCATTAACTTTTTAAAACATTGTATTTCAAGAGAAGTGTTCTGATTTATAAAGTATTTCTACCAAATCACCTCTATTGGCGCTACATCAAAATAATTAACTCGTTTAACCAATGTGTTAATTATATTCTATGAGTGACAAAATGACTTAAATCACCCCATATTTGAGCACTCAAAGAAAGAAAAAAATCAAGTGAATTGGATTTTTTTAAATTCATGTTCCTAGTTTAAAGGTTTCAGTCACACGTGTGTCTGTCTATTGAACATAGTTGTGTGACGTATAAAGAAGATGATCTTGCCACAAGTGGTGGAACACTGTCTTATTCTCCCTGACACCCTCGGGGGTCATACCTGATGACCCCGGGTCAGGCTTGATCTCCTCCTCCTCCATAGTGACTAGCTCCTCCAAACACCGACGTTGGCGCGCGTTGAGGCCAAGCATGGTCTGTGCCTTTCCACAGCCTAGCACAAACATCTGCCATTCTCCCTCCATGCTGGCGATGTGGATCCCAAAGTCTTGGTCCTGGTCTACCAGCCGGTGCAGCACCAATATCCCTGTCTGGATGGTGGTCCGTAGCTCTCTGATTAGTCCCTTGTCGCCTCCAGGAAACCACTTTGTCTAAACAGGGTCACACAGAACAATACAAACCATCACACCTCAAGTTACAGAACAAAACAAACCATCACACCTCAAGATTCAGAGCAATACAAACTATCGCACCTCAAAGGAAATAATACAAACCATCACACCTCAAGGTACAGAACAATACAAACCATCACACCTCAAGGTACAGAACAATACAAACCATCACACCTCAAGGTACAGAACAAAACAAACCATCACACCTCAAGATTCAGAACAATACAAACTATCGCACCTCAAAGGAAATAATACAAACCATCACACCTAAAGGTACAGAACAATACAAACCATCACACCCCAAGGAACAGAGTGAATCTGGAGAAATGTAAGGAAATGCATTATTATTGTTATTAGCACTGCGTCTTAGGTACGGTGATTGTGAGATGAAATGGAGGACCTACAGTTTAACATGGTATCCAAAACACGGTGGAGGCTTGGTATTCCACACATTCACAAGTTGTGATTAATACACGTCTTGTTAGGGGTGAAGGAAGGGTTTGGCAATCAGATAAATCTGTGCCTGGACCAAGGATTGTACCTCGGACCCCCAGCACAGAAGTCTGATACTTTACCCCTAGACCGAAGGAAATGCACGAGCATTCAATTAGAGATATGACAGTAAATTACAATGTGGATTGCACTCAAACATAATAGATTCTTGGGCCAAAGTAAAGTTGGCTAAACTTACACCTAATTATAGGTCACATGATTATTAAAATGTTTTCACGTCCCACTTTACTACTCATCTGGGGCAGTCTGCATTTAACTACACTAACTGGGAAGGCAGCATTTAAACCAAATGTGCCTACATTTGTATGAAGGGAGAGTTGAAAACCATTTAGGAAAACAAATTCTCAGTTTTCTCAACTAGAATTCAAACCCCAACCTTCCCAGGATTGACAAACCATACTCAGCCCTG
This sequence comes from Timema shepardi, assembly GCA_902151425.1. NCBI lineage: Eukaryota > Metazoa > Arthropoda > Insecta > Phasmatodea > Timematidae > Timema > Timema shepardi. The sequence goes on along the minus strand of CABFVX010001156.1, from coordinate 77,607 downwards.
ATTTTTATAGGAAGCTCACATTCGACTACCAACATTAATTGAAAGTTAGTAAGATTTGGCCTTCTAGGACTGTCTAATTTGATTGATGAATTAAAGAGTTAATCTAAAAGTTACTTAAAGCCCCTGCATTACTTTAAGCCTTTGATTTATCTTTACTTCATAATTAAATTGACTAAGAATGTAAATACAGTGGTAATACTTTTATTTGCACCAATGTGGCAACAGAGTATTAAAACCAGACTGTATATGAGCTTGACAGGTAATCTGCCTGCCCAATAGTATGGTGGTAACTAATGTCTAATCTATAAGAAATTGGATGGGAATGTCGAGTCAAATATTAATTAAAATAGAAGCAATACAGTAAAACTTGCTTGTATGGTACTTTGTACATTTTGAAATTCTTTAAAAATAATTTTTGCAGTCTTTTATAAAATGAAAAGCTGAAAATAATTTTTTTTATAAATATACATATAAATTATTTAAAATTAGTCTTGAAAAAATAAAGCCAATTTTAAAAATCTCATTTTGGAAATCCCACCCATGTCACCACCTTTCTCACATTCCTTTTATTGTCAAAATATCCTTCTTATAAATATATTATTCAAAGTTGGGTTTTAGAGGATCTTAACTAAGACAATAATGCATTAATATAGTTGAACATTGCTAGCCTTTACATCTTGTGGAGGAAAATTGTTTACATGGAGGATATTCATTGTATTTTTAAAATATACATGAGGGTGTTAAAATATTATGTAATACATGAAAAGTTTTAAATACTACTTTAAGCATTTTTTAGACAAGTCCAGTACAAGTATAGAAGCTTACTACCATACCATGAGTTTATTCATATTTTATATGTACAAACAGGGAAAACATACAGGGAAATAAAACCAGGAAAACATTAAATCAAATACAATTCTATTTGCATCATGTGTGTCGTTAGCTTTGCATTTTAGTGGGAAGCATAAAATATTTCATTGAAAACTAATTTTATTGTTATTATTACTATTCGCACCGTGTCTTAGTACCTGTTCGGGTTATATGCTAATGTTTAATGGTAGGGTGATTGTGAGATGAAATGGAGGACTTACAGTTTAACTTAGGATCCGAACCACAGCAAAGGCCTGCCATTCCACCCATTCACAAGTTGTGATTAGTACATGTCTTGTCAGAGGTGAAGGAAGGGTTTTGTAATCGGATAAATCTGTGCCGGGACCAAGAAGTGAACCGCAGACCCCTAGCCCAGAAGTCTGACACCTTACTCCTAGATTGCCAAGTTATCAATTTTATTTTTACTTTGTTTTGGTATATCGTTATAGTAAAATAAGTCATGCACGCAAAATCTAATTGCAAGAAAGAACTGAAGTCAAAACCCACCAAAAAAAATCAATTTATACAAAATCCTATTTGATAATAAAGAGAAGAAATAAACAATAAAGAAATAATTAACATTGTTGTTAGGATGGAAATGGTTCAAAAGTCCTTTTTCTGGATTTAGAGCCATGATACACATGTAACAGGCTACCATATTTTCTTGCATCAATTGAGTCCATAACCATGTCCCTAATACATCAAAAGATCAATTCAATAACAAAGAAAACAAATAAAAAAGAACACAATATTAACATTAAGATAAAAAGTGTCCAAGTGTCCTCCTTAATTCAGATTTAGAGATCAGTGTTGCAGTAATTTGACTAATATCGATTGAGTCCAAGATGTCATTGTGAATATGACAGAGGGCAACGCGGTTCAGTCTCCTTTGTTGTTCAAGATTCAGGTGTTTCTTGATGCCAGGTAGGTCAAACCAGTTTTTTATTGAATTATTGGGGGGTAGTGTGTCCCCCGTTGAGTTATTGGGGGGGGACATGTCCCCTTGTGTTCCCCGCTAATGACACCCATGCTTGCATGAACCTTAAATAAATACAAGAACTTCATATAATTCACTCTACAACCCACTTCAGCAGTTTAATAGTCTAAGGCGTCACTCTCAAAATACACTAGACTGCATATGACGAAATTGGGTTTAGAATTCTGGTTGGGTGTCTTGAGATTGTTTTTGCTAAATGGTTTTTCACTTTCCCTGCACACAAATGCAAATACACTTTCTCTAAAATTCAACCTTTCTCATTCCTTACACATTATTGTAATTAGTTCATATTGTAACCTATAGCCCAAATGGGTAGTAAGATGCAGTGAAAAGATGTCTATCATTTACACTTATTTCTGTGATTATCTTATAACAGTGGTAGGATTATGTGTTTTGCACTTATTCCTTTGACTCTTATAACATTGGCAGGATGCTGTATTTTTGTACTGTATAATTTGAACCATTAACCCTGGAATGGTCGCGCGGGGTCCACCATGACAAAACGTGATCAGTTTACCATTCTACCTCCCCCACCAAACATATTTGGTGTCCCTCCCTTCGTGTAACTTCCTAGCTTCCTTTCTACCAAATAAAGGCATGGTTACTGCTTAGTTTCCTCTTAGCAGTTGTTGTTGAGAACACAGCCTTTTGCGTCATCCTGACCATGTGCGACCGTTTGTGTTAGTGCACATTTTCTTTGTGTTTGTTTTGAAAGTTAATTTTCTAGCTTTTATTTAGTAATGGCTAAACAAAAAGCAGAGTGGATTCTTTCTTTACTAAATGAATAATTGCCTGATGATTTAGGTGGTGATGAAAGTGATATAGGTAGGGACATTGACCCAGAAGAAGAGATATGTGATAATGGCGTCTTTTAGACATTGCAGCAATCAAAGTTTTAGTTGTATTATTCAGCAACAACAAGGAGCATCAGAAGCCATTAACGAGAAGAAAATTATTGAAAAGACTTGAAAATAAACTTGTCATCGAGTATATGAGATGTCGACTAGAAAATCCAGGACTTCCTAGAAAGCTCAAAATTGATATCAGGGCAATTTTGGGACAAGAACGCTACTCACACCTCCTAGAAGTAGCATCTGCCGCAAAAATTCCATAAAAAAAAGCAAATGTTGTAAGAAATGTCCACCAAATTCAGGAAACCAGACATAACATGCCTGCCGTTTGTGCCGAAAATACATTTGTGGGAATCATGAGAAGCTCAAATGTGAAGAGTGTCTTGAAAATGTATGAAGCTGCTGCCCTAGTGAGAAAAGGTGACAACTAACTACAAAATACAATAATTTTATTTTTATTACAATTTTATGTTTGAAACTAAAAAAAAACTATAGTTTTTGTACAAGGTTATATTCTAACTATCATTGTATTAATATTTTGATTTTAATACATAGCATACTTTTTTAGGTTCATTAAAATAAAACTTTGTTATATTAATTACTTTATATGAGTGCTTTTGTAAGTCATATAACTTTTCTTTAAAGGCTTAAATTGCTTTAAATTATATATTTTAGAATTATATTGTACTTTTTAAAAAACCTTAGTTAAATAAATAAAAAATTAAGCCTACCAAAGTTATATATTAAAGATTTTTTTTCAAAATAACACTAAGCTATTTTTTAATGCATATTTCTTTAATATTTAAATTAATATATGTTCATATTAAGCCAAATATTGTTTTCTAAGCATAACTTTTGAAAAAAAAATACCAAAAAAGAGGTTAAAATACACAAAAAAGTAAAGAGTCATGATGAACCTGCGCGACTGGATTAGGTTGCAACATAGGCGTGACCGTTCCAAGATAAAAAATGAATGCCTACTGTTCATCCTGAAATAGTATAAATCACAAATGAAACTAATACTTTATATTTTTCACAAACCATCATAAAAATATCTGAAATTTCCAGAGACTTTTCTAAGTTTGTCAGCCTACTAAACCAGAGTGGTGTCTTGAAGCTATGAATGCATTAAATGACATCCAACAGCTGCGAGACATTTGATAAATGTTAGTTATTCTACATTTTATTTTGTTTTAACATCTAAAGGTGTGAATAGAGCTATGCCTTGGTTCAATGAATGTATTAGCAGATTCAGTAGCCTACCTTGTAGAGTAAGTCAGCTCTGTTTATATCAAATACGGTTAGTGATGTTAGACAGAAAGTACTACCAACTTAACTAAGCAATTCTGAACCTCCATGACCGAGAATTTGGGGACCTGTTGACTAGATATTTAGAGGAGAGTGGGGAATTCCTTGGGTATAGGACCTATGCCTACCAAGAATTGTGTTTTAGGTAATCTACTTTCTTATTGGTTTTTCTAATCATCATTTATTAAAGTGCTATTGGGCATCTAGTGTTAGCTGTTCTTGGTGTTGGACCAGAATTAGTTTTAAATTGTGCATTGATGCAATTCTGTGTTCAGATTTGTTCTCATGGATAAGGAAATTAACTAACCTGTCTGGTCTGTGTTGAACCCTCAGTATGGAGCTGCTTAAAGTCCTGAAAGGCTCTGTAAAGCAGCCCACACGTCACCTGTTCAAGCCGTTTTCGACACATGCATGTTCCTGCCATTCCATGGAGCCAGGGTGGACCATGGTGAGGGCCAGAGAAGCACCCTGATAGCCACCGCACAAAGTTGCGACAAACGTGGCTCCTCACAGTCATGTCAGCAATCCTCACGCCCACCAGCCAGGACAACACTTGGAGCACGCAAGAGTCCTCTGTGTGGAAGTGAATGATGTCACGACTGCACTTATCAAGGTACTTCTCTTTGGGAGAGTTGTGGCACAAAGATCCACACACTTCTGGGAATGGAGACAGAATGTAAAGAAGTTCAGTGAAGGGCAAGATTACATTTACTTGTGGTCGACAGAAAACAATTTCTTTCAATATCTGGCAGACTAGAGGCATGCACTTGCTCTGGGATGTAGGATGTACCATAACAGACTTTATCAATGCCACTACACCAGCTAGTATACCAGAATACGCAAGACACCGCCTCTCTTGCTTAATTGCAACACACAAGTCGCGCAGTAGCGTAAGAAACCCAAGATTGCAATTAAGGTAGGAAAAAGACAAGTCTTTTGGTTTAACTTTAAATTCATCATAGACAAAGAATGGTTGACAATTTGGTTTAACAGGCGTAGACAATGTAATGACAGATGAATACTCAGCCTGACCAGATAAAAGGCTTGCGGCATGGCTAGACAGCGAGGTTATGGCCGCCAACAAACCGAGTCCTCGACGAGCCTCCACACCACTCTCTTGAGAAGACCATTGTTCTGAAGATAGCAAAGTACTTTCTCCCATCAGTCTTTCATCTGAACTTTCTAACAGTTCTCTGTCCAAGTCTTGTAGCTCTTGACAAGACAAATCAAGTTCTTTCAACATAGTTAGTTGGTCACTTAGTAGAACTAGTATTTCACCAAGTATCTTCTCTATATGATACTTAGACCTTGTGCAATCTAACGAGTCTAGGACAGTTAAACTGTGGATGGAGGCGTAACACGGCTCTAGCGATCTACGATTCAAATAGAGGGATACTCTGTTCAAACGTTCATAATCAGCCATCAACTTTTCAATGTTCACTTGCTTACGCTTTTTATGTTCTGTAAAGTTCTGAATGTTCTTTAATTTGATTAAAGGTTGCTCTGAAAGTGATTTTTGAAAAATATGTGGGCCCAATATATCTCCAAGAAGTATACCTTTGGAAAAATTGGTTTGAAAAACACTCCATTGATTCAAAGTGTTGTTTCTTCTTTTTTTTGAAAATATTTTTGTAAATCTTGACTTAATTTGAGAATGAGATTTTATATCTATGATTGTCATGAAGGGTACTTGCACTTCTGACCATTTAATATATTTTAGTTTACTGTTAGCAATTTTAAGTGTTGTTTTGATGTCCTTGTTTCTAACATTATCATGTATTTCTGGAGGAGAAAACCTTTTCTCTGGCTTTTCCTCTTCTAGATCATCTTTTAATTTTTTTACCTTTTGTAGTTTTAAATTAACTTCAATATCTTGTAGCTGTGTGTGGAGTACAGATATTTCAATTTCTTTGGAATTGAAACCATTTCTGGAACTGTTTATTCTTTCTTCAAATTTATTTGTTTGTTCATTTAATTCCTTAGCATTAAAATGCATTATATTACGCTTCTGCGCTGCTAACTGTTTTACCATTGCTAATCGTTTGGATTCAGACTGACGGTTACGTGATAGATTAGATAAATTACTAGAAACATTTTTAGAGTCTAATTTAACATTGTTGGGTGAAAGTTTTGAAGCTTGTCTATGGTGAGTTATTCGGTCACTGTTACAAGATGTGGGTTCCTTTAACCGATGTATTTCCTGAGATAGTTTTAATGATTCAGAGGATACCTGAAAGCATTTTGCCATTTCTGAAACAACTCCAAATGGATTAGAGCCTTGAGACAGTTCACTTTTCATAAGTGAATTCTTTGATGTTTTTTTCACCATATTGTTGAATCTTCTAGGTGGAACTGAATTGGACTGTTTGCAAAATGCATACACATTTTTGGTTTGTAAGATTGGCATCTTGAATTGATCACATTGAGATATGCTTGTTGAGGCGGCGATGGTGACAAGATTAGTTGCTTGTTGATTGGTAGCTGTTTGTGAACAAATCTGGGATGCTTGTAAGAGGCACTCCTCCATGGCTTCTTCCGAAATATCTTCACCCCAAAGGTCTTCATTCATTCCTGAATCATTCATAGTTCATGCTTTACCACCAAGATTCCTAAGATAGGTAAACTTCAAAGAGTGGCTGGCAAAAGTTCTGCCTGAAACAAGAAAAATATTGTTAAGCTTTGTGTAGGCCTAGTTATTTATTGTACAAAAACTATAGTATACAATGACAAGTGTGAGTAGCCTATTGTAAAAATTGCTTTAATACATCTATAAGGTCTAGTGTGTGTTTAGAGCAAAAATAGTAGGCCTTAATAGTGGGAACTATTGATATACATTTATAATCTACCATTTGTATCCAAATGAGCCTAGATAAGTCCATTTTCTGGTAAGTGTTGCGTTATCTACATAATATGCACCAGGGGTCCCCAACCCTATGCCCACGGGCACTATTTACCTAACCTCGCATGTGCCTATCAAGAGTGTGTTGGTGACCTGGCGGTCTAGGGGTAAGGTGTCAGACTTCTATGCTGGCGGCCGGGGTTCAATCCTCGGTCCCGGAAAAGATTTATCTGATTACCAAACCCTTCCTTCACCTCTGACAAGACATCTTGTGAATGTGGGGAATGCCAGGCCTCTACCGTGGTTCGGATTCCACGTTAAACTGTAGGTCCTTCATTTCATCTCACAATCACCCTATCATTACACATTAGCGTAAGTGCGTATAACCCGAACGGGTAGTAAGACGCGGTGCTAATAATAATAATAAGAGTGTGTTGGATTAAGTTTAGATGGGTAAATAACATTTAAAATTATAGTCTTAGTTATACACAGATTGCATTGAAGTCAGTGTTAACCAAAATGGCATTTAGGTGTAGAAGGGATCAAACAAACAACAAACATGTCCACAACATATTTTTCATTAAATTCCAGGAATCTTAAATAATTACACTATATTCACAGATCACATTTACACTATTTTGATGCAAGGTCCTATATATTATTATTGTATACATTTGGCTATCTTGATCCTTCAATTCCTTCTCATAAAATATTTTAAAAACCATATAAACTTAATTGAACAAAATTTGTATTTTTTCACACATGAAAGGTTAAGTTAAGCTTGGTTGGGATTGCGTTAGTTATAAAAACTATAAATCTAAATATTGTGCACCAAAAAAATATATCTTGAACACAATTGAGATAGCTTTTCCAGTTTTGATCAAAATGTGAGTCTAATTCAGGTTGTTTCATTAGAAGATGTACAAAGTGTTTTAATTAAAGGATAATAAAACAATACTTGTTCACATACAAGATGTGGGATTGTTACTTTAAAAAGAAAATTATTGTACTTGTAAAGGTTAATGCATTTTAATAAATTACATGTTACTGTAAATCACCATTGGGTTATAGTCCAAGATTTTGTAGAAGACTCCAATTAGGTGAATTTTATTTAATTTTTTAGAATTATATCGAATTATTTTACAATATTAATTTTGTTATCATTGTAAATCTACTTTTGTTGTGTGTATGGATGGTAAAATACCTACCTACATACTTAGGTATATAAAATTTATCATTATATGACAGCAAAAAATATAACAATCTTGTTCTTGGCACGCATCATTCCCAAAAATTATATACTCTGAGGGAACCATGATACTCTACCAAAGAGATTCTCAAAGTAGAGTCAACGAAATCGTCCAGGGAAGTGGGGCTTGGCCAAGCCTCTTGTCCCCATCATCGAGAGGAGCATCTAGGCATTCATTTTTATTTTAGTTTTCTCATCAGCCAGCACAAAGAACATACAGAAAAAGTACTGAAATATGTTATGACTTTTACAACAACTTATGTGTGCGAGCAAGCCTTTTATGCTCTTTGTGGTGTAAAAAATGTGAAATTAAATAGTCTTAGGGTTGAATTAGAATTAAAGAGATGGTCACTAAAATTGCTCGCTACAGATTTCAACATTATTTTAAAGTCACACAAGCAGTTCCATTCCTCACATAAATTATAAGTGATTATACATGTAGCCTACAAATATAATACCTACATATTCATTAAGATTGTAGCCCTATATTATGACTAAAAATGTACACACATTACCTATATTTATATTTTCAGTTTTTCCAATCTTATATATTTTTCCATTATAAAAGGTATTTTTGGCTAAAAAAGATTATGACTAATTTATCCGTATAATATACTATATATGCATGTTTAAAAAAATAATTATTTATCCTATGACCCATATCACCTGTTCAATTATTATATTAAAGGTCGGAAGGTCCTCCTGGCGCGTGACAACCACATAGAGGAAGAAAACTAGGCTCCTTAAATTGTTTGTGTATGTGTACATCAATATAAAATATTTAATAATTAGTACCATAAAATTTAGCTTGATAAATAATATTAGTAGTTTTAATCACCTTTTCAATAATGTGATTTACGTCGATAATAAATCGAAAAGGTGGCGTGTTAAAGAAACATAATATATTACCATTTAATAACATTGTACTCAAAACACAGTTCAGAGAGTGTATCTTTAAATTTCAATAAAACCAATGCTCTCTATGAGTCTTTATTTAGATTGAAAAAAGCAAACCTTTCATGGGGAAAACACATCTATCTTTAAATGAATAAAATTGGTATAATATAATTTTAACGGATTGAAAATATTTATAAATATTAGCGGGCTGAAAAGATCCACATCCATAATACACCAACCGTTTTTAACCAACATTAGAAAAATTAATAAAACTAACATTAGACTATGGTTCTAACAAAGAATCAAGAGCAGATATGGTTCTAAAATACATCATAGATGCCGACACAGAAAAAACCTGATATTATTTTATAAAAAATAAGTAAATAATTAATCAATGCCTTTAAAAGCCATGATTAGTATAAATAATTTTAATCTTCCGTATGGAAATGCTGTTCTTGCGCAAAGTTAAAGAAAATACGATATTTAGAAAACATCGCCTCAATTGAAAATCGCCAAGTTTAAGGTTCCACAGTTTCTATATTTGAAATTGAGACACGAGCATACTTGGTGGTGTAGATAGTACTAGGTACATTGCCCATCTGTTTTTGTCCTTTGGCCTTTTTATGATTTCGAGTATGCCCGGGACCCGTGGGCAGAACCTTTAATTCCCGTGGGTGCAATAATTTTTATTTACCCCTCCCTCTCGTTTCACATATCCTGTGAGGCAGAAATTACTCACAGGGTGAAGTTTATTTTATTTTTGCACCAGGGTTACATATGAGAATGTCAGTGTAGCCCTGGTGTAGAACTATTATTTTTCTCCGACCGTCCCCGGTGGCTCGTCCGACCGGGGCCAACCAACCTCTACTATCTTTTTTCATTAGCTCCTCTTCTTGTCCACTGTCTCTTTCTCTGTACTTTGTATTTCTCCGTGGTCCAAATGGACTCATTATGTGCGATGAGGCAGGTTTTTATAATATTTTCCTGCCTCTAGCCCAAAGGAGTTACTAAATCAGCCCGCCAGGGCACCAAATATTACCATTTAAGATTATTATATATGTTTTATGTTGTGTTAGTGTTCGAGAGCCCTTCGGGGCTGGTGTTTACTGTATTTCAATGAGCTTCCTGTCTTTTTACGTATAATATTAAATGTTTTAAAATAAAAATAAAATCCTTACAAACAAACAAACAACCACCCTACATAGTAGTGGAACCTGGATCCTCTAGACATTTTGAAATATTTGACTTTGAACTTACCTCAGACCTGCAACTAGCCATCATAGAATCGCCAAGTTTAAGGTGCCACAGTTTCTATATTTGAAATTGCAGCACGAGCACACTTGGTGGACTACATGAGGAGGTGATTTCCAAAACTTCATTCTTCCACTCTGGCATAATTTTGGGAAAACAGGAAAAACCGTTAACCATTTATTACAAAAGCATAATTCAAAAATCTGATTGTATTACAATACAGTTAATAGTATGTGTATGGGATTTGTACGCGCAAAAATAATCCTAGTGATACACATTTTATGTAAAAATGACTTAAAATTTGGATTGTTTAAGTTTTGGCACATTGGTTTGGAATTTTGAAGTTTTGGAATGAGAACTTATGGATTTATACAGTTTTTAAACATCCGCCAGATTAATATAGTTAGGTGAAATGTCCAAAACTGTTACACACTATACTGTGTTTATTGAGGGAATCACAAATTGAGTAAAAACTACTTATAATAATGGACTTGAACTTATACACACGTTAACAATGTTCCTAAAATCCGTCTAGATTAAAAGTTTGTCAGGTTTCCTCGATTATAAACAAACAAATTTTGCTACTAAAATAACTGCAAGTGTCTAATGGCATTACACAAAAAATTCAGGTACCTATATTTTAAGATCTTCAGTTTCTTCCCAGGCCATGCTCTCTTTAACTTCATTAGTGTCTGGAATTTCTTGTTCCTCCAGTGTTTTAGAGAAGTAGACAAGATTCTACATTGACTCCCAATCCTGGCCAAAATGTTTTTCCAGCAGTACTTTTACATCTTTCAATTTTTCAGATTTTACAGTAACTTTGTTGGGTAGTAGGTCAGAGTTTATCTGACTTAAGCGTTTGCCCTTCTTTAAGAGAGTTTTAAGTTCTGACAAATCTGTCCTATAATTTGCCTCCCCTTTTATAAGGATTTGTTGAGTTTTAGGACACTTCTTCAGAACAAATCGTTTGGAGGCAGCTAATTTAAAATGTATTTGTGCTGGTTGTTTTACTATTGGTGTTAATGCCACCTTCCAGTTACCCACAGGGACATCATCTCTAACACTCCTAACTGTGCCAAACTTTTGTAATATTTCCTCATACTCCTCAGGTTGAACAGTTGTATCTTTTTTCTTCACGGTTTTCTATATCCGACCAAACACTCTGCCTGGAGGTAGGAATGAATGGCCAACGACAGGAAGAGTAATCTGAACTGATTGCACATTTCCAGACAAATCAGAGCTCAACCACTTGGCTAACATACCAATGATGGTTATGTTCTTATTCTGTCCCGGACACCAATCACAGAATAACTCAACTTTGTTGAAGTCCTGCAAATCAGAATTACTCAGAAAGTGGAACAGAATTGAGGCAATTTCATTTGAGCCTTTTGCTATTTCATTTTCTAACCATGAATATATGAAACCGGTATCTGGGTTTTGTGGTGCAGTTGAAGGACCGACACAAACAGTAAAGTTGGTACAACTGGCGGCTGTAATATGCTGACTGGTCAGGCACTTTGGGGAGAACTATCTGACTTTAACATATCATAAAATGCACTGCTTCTCATTTTATGGACTGTGAGTTTAACCATTGCTTCATTCTTCTGCACGCCAGTTGCAGTAGGAATGATAGCTCTTAATCTGATGCATTCAGAACATGCATCAGTAGCTGGTGTTTTAAAGCTATATTCATAGTTGAAAATGTCTCTGAAGAAATTGTACTTAACTCTATTCTCATAATTTTCATTCTTATTGTAGGCTAACAACAATTGCCGAATACTACAATTACTAGACAAATATTTTTTCATAGTTTTCTCTCTCGTGTAATGTGACTCTACAGCCTGAAGTTCGAACACTTTGTCTCATACCAACGTATTTTTTGCTTTGGGTATCCCCTCCCCTTCTTTATTTTGGAGATTGACCTTCAATAAAATATTTTTTCTCAATGTTTCGCACTCGGAAAGCAGATATACCTAATATAGAGAGGAATGTCGGTGAACAAACTTTTACCATTGCTTTAGATTTGGTTGAAATAAAATACCTGTTCATTACCTGAGGCTTTTTCTTGCCATTTTTGATTCTGTTGCGTTTGGGCTTTTCTTGAAAGGTATGCTTCAACATTAAATTGCCTTGAGCAACTTTATCAGAAGTACTGTAAAAACGTTGGTGAAAGCGTCGAACGTCCTACATTGTCAACGAACTACAGCCATGTGTAATTTTACCTGAAGTGTGACGGCATTGAGGCAATTTCGGCAATTTTTTCGATTTATGTCTGTGAAAAATAAAGAACACAAATTTAATTAGGAGCAAGACACTGATAAGGAGTGATAAACCGAGGATATTATACTCTTATCAATTCTCTTATCAACTTAAAACAACCCTAGAAGTATATGAAAATTGAATTAAATATATTAAAGCCAACAGAGAAACTTAAATTCTGATTCATGAATAGTTGGTATATTAAAGTTTCAAATACTTACCGCTTCTGTTTAAGCTTCTCCTTCTTCCAGTTTGATCTGTCTCGTCGTTTCTTTCGTGATTTTTCAGGTAGAAGTTGTACAGACTCTGTTACCATGTCCGTAGGGTTTCATTAGAAAATAACATTCACGGTCTGAGGTATTGATATTACTGTAAACTCTACAACAGCTGATTATCTTAAATACCTTAAACAAAATACCACATGATTAACAAAAAAATATCCTACTTCAGTTACATCAAATCCCTCATAGAAGAAAACTATAGAAAAATGTAGTTATGGAATGGTTCGCCATAGTAGGACAAGATGTCTCCTGTGGATATATGAAGTTTTGGCACGAGCATGTATTGTGTGGAAGAATTAAGTATTGGAACAATATCTTTTGTGGAAGTATGAAGTTATGGAAAGATAACTGATTTCCAAATATTTATTTTATTAAGAATAAGACTGTTTTGGTGCATTCTGGTATCATATTCTGCTGCGGGGCTGCTAGATCTATGACACAACATATACAGCTCAAAAAATGATAAAAATGGAAGAATGAAGTTTTGGAAATCACCTCCTCATATATATACATATATATATATGTATATATGTATATATACATATATATATACATATATATATGTATATATGTATATATACATATATATATACATATATATATGTATATATGTATATATACATATATATATGTATATATGTATATATACACATATATATACAAATATATATATATGTGTGTGTGTGTGTAAGATAAATATCCATTTAGAACGGAAGTAAAAAATTTCTTCTGGAAGGTTTTTTATCCTAACTAAACACAACTATAGGGTAGGATTTTGGTACAAAATAAAGCCTTCCAAAAGAGCTTCCTTCAAAAATCATATATATATTAGGCTGAAATAACTTATTCCAAGAAAAAACTATCCAGTCTCTAATTTGGATATGCTCTTCAAAGCATTTACTAGCATATGTAGTTCATTTAACTAATCACACATTGATGATGTATCCCATATATTCAATCAAATAAATGAACTATCTTAAAATGCCACATAGCCTTATATGAGTGTAGGAGAGAAAGAGATACCCGATAGTTTATTTCTCTCTTACACATTGGTATGCAGACGAAAGCTCGAAAATTTCAGCCACAGATGTCCATCTAACTATGTTATAGAGATTAATGGCAGTGGCACGTGTGAACATTAATTCTTTGTATAACATCACACTGAAAACTATGATTGTATACAAGTAGATAATTACTTCTCTTTATTTAATATTGTAGCAATTATATTTTTACTTAGGTGATATAATGCAACAAACATAAAAATTATGGCAAGAATGTCTACATACAAACAAACTAATGCTAGCGGTTAAAAATATATAATTTTGTTTAAAATATTGCTTTTTCTTCTTCTTCTTCATTGGCCTCTTATCACTTTGGCTGTTATAATACATGGATAGAACACATATTTTACCAATGATTAAGAGAAGTAATTTCCTTCACTACTGAAACATATTTTGATATTGGACTTTTGTAATCGTTAATTCACATTTAACTGACAAGATTTAACATAATTTGCATTAGAAGATTAGGTAGTGTGATAAATAAAGAGAAAAATGCCACACCGCCAAAGATAATGATAGAAAAATAAATAACATTAATGTAAATCGGTGCCAACGATCAATACCTTTTTAAAATAACTAAATAAACATTTATATTCCAGAAGCCTTCTAAGCGTTATGAGGAGATCTCAATTTCCAAAGACTCCTGGACATTAACTGAGGCTTCGACTAAAATTGGACACTTACAACATTGTACTAAATCCGGGAGCTTATCAGCTCTTTTAACATGGACACCAAATTTGCTAGTATTCCTCTGCATATGGTATGCAAGGTTCAAGATACAATATGCATTGCTACAATAAAATAAAGGATGATACATACAATGAAGTTTTGAGGGTGATTTTTATTATTCCTGTAAATAACACACTCGAGTAGGCCCCTACCTATGAAGCATGCCTCATAAAAGGTATAAAGTTTATAAAATTATTTCTAATGTCGCAATAAATTCCCCTCTTGGCTGGACTTTACCTTCTACGTAGCTTGTTCGAATGTGAGGGAAAGAGATGACGAGGTCATGCGACACTAGGTGTTCCGGAACATATCATGGGCATGGGCATCCGCATACATTTATCCTAGGAGGAGTGGGGGCCAAGATTTTATAAATTACAATTGTTTATAAAATTGTAAATACTCTATTGTTTGGATTTTTCACTGTATAGGTATCTACTCAAGAATATATATTTACAAAAAACACATATTCTAGCAATACACTTAATTAGGGTCCTACATCAAAATATTGAAATTGCTTCATTGCAAAACGGAACTTTTTCCATCACATATTCAAAATAAACATAATATATCAAAGAAGAAACAAAGTAGTTTCAAACATAGAATGTTTAGAGTAGAAATGAAATCTGGACAAAAAGGTATACAAACAAAGAAAAACAGAGTACAGCGTATCAAACAAAATCTTACACACTTTGAATTAGCAATCAAATAAATATATTCTTAATAAAAAGCTTATTAGGAAAGTAAAAGTGTATCAAACAAAATCTTACAAACTTAGAATTAACAATCAAATAAATAGATATGTTTTAATAAAGGTTTCTTAGGAAAGGAACAGTGTATCAAACAAAACCCTGCAAACTTTGAATAACAATCAATTAAATGCATATATTCCTTAAAAGTTTATCAGGAAAATAACCTTCATAAAGATAACTTGTATTACACAAAAAATAAAGATGGGTGAATTACATGTAGGCCTAACTTATGAAATTACACAAAGTTAATATCATAGTTTGATCGTCTTTAAAGGCGAATAATCATCTAAGTTGTTACCCAAATTTAGTAATAACTAGATTAATAAAATCTTGTTTTACAATAACTTTTCTTCTGTGAATGTGTAGCATGAACAACTCCCATAATATATTTTCACTCATTGTAGAACGAATCTCTTAAGTCTTCTAAATGACCGTTCGATTGTGCATGGAGTTGCAGGCAAAGCAAGCGCCATTGAAAGAGCCTTTTTTATGGAAGGAAAAAACTTTGTAGGGTGATCAATAATTTCAGTTAATTGATTAATTTATTGGTATTTGAGTTTTCACTAACCAAAAACTATGCCAAATTGTTAATTCATATAAGAAATTATAATTTTCATAATATTTTTAAATATATGTTGCTAATATGTAAAAAAATATGCTGATTTTTTTCTTTTGTTGGGGATGTAACTTAAATAAACTAAACGTTTCTTTGTGTTCATCTGAAAATCGGGGTTGAAATGGGGAAATTAAGGAAATAATAATTGATCGTCTATAATAATCATTTATAGAATCATTAGTATAATTTGCGTTAATTGTTTATTTGTGAGCTTGTATTGGTACTGAAAAATCAACATTTATTTCTTCTACAGTATTATTAGCAATAGTAAATATATTTTCAAAAATAGATACCAATGCTGCACCAGACATGATTGCTTACTTTTAATAAATCTAATTTAATGGCCTTTAAAGATTGAACACTTTATTCTATTATTGAAGAATATTTACTTATTACTACAAGAGAAATGATAGCCTTAGAGTTAGTGCAAACGCTATACAACTGATATGCCGTCTGCTTTGATGTGGCATTGAATTTATAGGAAAATCTATCCATTTGGTTTTCAATTTTTGTAAATTGATCATCGAATATGCGAATGCTTTTATGTATTTACGTCTATCGAGTCTCGCACAGCATAGGAATATTCAGCTCTTCTCATGGAACTTTCTCAAACACCATTAATGAAGGCTTTTACTGCACCAACTACATTTCGGATATCACATAAGCCATTTATAACGCGCACCACAAAATTGAGGCGAGGGGAGGAACAGTGTAGCACATACATTGCTTTTGGATACAAATTTATAATTTTTTCTTGCACGCCTCCTTCTTTTCCTGCCATGGCAGAGCAACAATCACACCCTTGGCCAATCAAATTTTCCATATTAGGTTTTAAATTCGGACATTCTTTAATAATTTCTGTGGATATATCTGTTGCAATACAACCGTAAGACAGGTACAAATCCCAAAGATTCTTCTTTGATATTTATTTCTCTAATAATATACTCATAAAATATAACTCCTAAAAATAACTGTCCTATCCCTGCATTATCGGTTGTTTCATCAGCCAAAATGTAGAACCCAACAGCAGCATTAGCAGTGTCCAATCATTCATCTAGAATAATGAGTTATTTTCCTTCTGCTATTGGCATTACGTTGTTGGCTTCAATATTGGAAAATATATGTCAAAAGGCAGACACAGCATTAGCAGATTTTAACAGCATCACCACTGAATGGGAATTTGGAAGAAGTAGTGAGAAAAATACTGAAAATTAATGAATGGAAACAAGTAACTAAGAAGCCAAATACAAGTTCATAAGAAAAAAGTTGTCCCAAAAAAAACTCGTAGAAGAATACAGTTTGACAGTTCTACAGATGAAAAAGATAATGGGATGCCTGATAACTTGTGTGACGATAATAGCTGTGAAGATCTGAATTTCGTATATGATGTCACATGTTTGGTGCGTAGGAAACAAGAGATAAAAACAGAACTGCGGCACCGTGGTATTTTACGTGGTCATTGGGGACATGCTCTGTGCGGTAGGTGGGACTCACCGGAAGGAAACACGTTCGATGTCTGTGGAAAGTATATTTTTATAGACTGATTTTAAAACGTAACCTACCCTATGAGTTAAGTAAAAACTCTTTTAAACCAATTACGAGACTAAGTATAAATTTGTCCTTCTATTAAATTTCTTAGTCGTGACATAAATGTTTTCAATATTTAATCATTCCTTTTTAAAACTTACGCCCTGACCTTAATGATTTTAAGTCCAATACTAATTACTATTTTAAGTGGGGAGTCAAATATGCTATTTATCTTATTAGGGCCTATCGGATTTTATATTTTATTATATTTATGTTCAACATTCCAGAGGTTTAATGCAATTTTAGAGTTATAGGGTGCTTACTTTTCATTGATATTTATTTTATCCAAAAATTAAAGTGTTTTACATCTTAAATGTTTTGTTTAGCACTCCCCACTACCACTCCACACCAGAGGTTGGACAATCTCGAACATCGCAACTTTTTGCTTTTGCTTCTGGGGATTCTATATTTGCTGTGTATTCCATACTATGCATGGATAGATTGGCTTATAAGTGTTCATTCTTTCGATATCGTTAGTCAGAAAACAAACATTTAAATAATTGTATTTTACAGATATTTTCCCTTCATAGTTTGGCATTTCCCCACCCCCCTTACATAGCAGGGTTTAGTCTTATTATTATTATTATTATTATTAGCACCGCGTCTTACTACCCGTTCGGGTTATACGCACTTACGCTAATGTGTAATGGTAGGGTGATTGTGAGATGAAATGAAGGACCTACAGTTTAACGTGGAATCCGAACCACGGTGGAGACCTGGCATTCCCCACATTCACAAGATGTCTTGTCAGAGGTGAAGGAAGGGTTTGGTAATCAGATAAATCTATGCCTGGAGTGGGGATTGAACCCCGGCCGCCAGCATAGAAGTTTGACACCTTACCCCTAGACCTCCAGGTCACCCCAAGGGTTTAGTCGACTTGGCACTGGAGCCAAGAAAGCCTAACTAACCCGCATTCAGTTTGAGTGAGAAGACTGCGGGTTATCTCTCGCACATTGCCCCTGTTACGATGCCCATTAGTCCGTTTGTATTGCTGGGGGATGGGGAGGGGATGTGAGCACCAGTATGGCAATCCACTTATAATGTGACGTGCTCACTGGTCACGTGCCATGGAACTGACACAGATATCAGCGCCTCTTTAGTGTCGACAAATAACTAAGTACTGCCCGTAGCTTGCCACAAGCGTTGCCCGCCTGGCAGCGTCACGAACAATACTACCCTGGCAGGCCATGGTGCTTGGAATGAAGAGTACAGTTGATTCAGTTGATTAGAGTGGAGTTAAATGTTATTTAATATATGAAATAATACTACATGGGCCTGTGGACTAGACATAAGTCTCTTGTGGTCTGGTTTTACAGCTCGTGGTGGTCATTGTTTTACTCCGATGGTGATCAACCACAAAATATTTTATCTTCTCCTTCTAATCGACTTCTCAAAGCTCTACCTTCCTCATCCCTTGCTCATTAGACAGGATAGGTAGTAGAACGGCGTGAGAAAATGAATTAATATTATTTATATATTTTGTGAGCTAAGATAACATTTATATACATATTTTAGCACCTCGTATTACTAGCCGTTGGGGTTACACGCCTATGTACTAGTTACTCCAATGTGCTAGGAATATGGTAGTGTCTAATTTAGATAAAGTGTATCCACATTTTGCGTGCAGGTAGAGTAGAAAACCATTTAGGAAAAATAGTCTCAGTATACCAGACCGGGATCGAACCCGATCCCCTTATCATCAATGAGAGATTGACACGTTAGACCATTCCACCACTGAGGCAGATAATAACAATAATTACAACAAACACTTTATTACAACTCAACAATTGGTTTGGTACGTTATTGAATACAATATTAAATAGATTTCATCGAAATATGACGTGTGTTTTTGTATAATAATTAAGTCTTTTTTAAGTTTTGATTCCACTCTTTATGAAACTTATATAGTCAGAATTAACTTACCTTTGAAAACATTATGAAGGAGATGAGTTTTAATAATGTTCTCCTTGACGGAATCTGGGTTTAATTGTTGCTTAGGATCCAAGTCCAACCAAACTATTTTAACCAGGCACACTATCATAGATTCAATATCTGCCTTTCTAAAAGCATTTTTGTGTAATATTTATATTAAAATAATCACTTAATAATACTGTTAAGACAGTTAGAGTGTATTTATAAACATTAAATCAATTAACCGTAAAATACTATTTGTTTTAAATTAATAAAAAACAAATTGCTATTGAGGTGGATTGGAAATAATCTTACGTTAAAGCTATGTTTGGCTAGTTAACAATATTATCTTGAGTAATATTACTAAATGTATATTTAAATAATTAAGTGAGCTTTGTGTATGTGCAATAAGGACGTACTTTATAAAATTCATTTTCATTTTGTAACAAGTTACAAGACAGATGTAACAACTTACGAGTTATAGCTTAATCGAATGGGGGACACTCACCAAACCTTCAAGACGAGCTGCAACACACGGCACTAGCACCGACCAACTCAATCCAAACAACCACCCGATAGACTGATGGAGCGTTCGACGGGCGCCACCTAGCGTCAAACCCGAGACTGGCGAGAAACAAAGAAAGATAGTTGCGTCTTCCGGCCAAGTCAAGTTTCTAGGCTATTCGACACGTTGCTCGGCCCGTCTCGACATCCCGTTCTCTCGCTTCTCCTTCCTTCCCTCTCCTTGCGTCCCTCCCCCTCCCCGGCAACTTTAACTTTGTATATATAGTGGTGCGCTGGTGGTCTATGGTCACTTATTACAACACCAGCTTATCGAGGTGAGAACGGTGACGTAGGGAAGGGGATTATTATTATTATTGTCTGTATCTAAATTATATTTCGGCGTAATAGGGGAAAACTTTCTAAATTATTGTTCTGCACACCTAATCTTAGTTTGAATAAGTAAACTTACTACGTCATGTGCTTCTCGCTGTTGTCAAAATGTCGTCGTTTTTTTGCCGTCTTCTTGGGCTCCAGCCCTATTTAATACGCCTATTGGCCTTATTGGTATATTTACATTCTATTGAATACGCAGAGTAAAACTCTGCGTCTTGGGCTTTCTCCCCATCTAGTATTTATTTATTAGTATGCTTAGGACTAGCTATCGTCTGGGTAGATTACATTATGTTAGGAGACAGGACACTAACAGGATAGATTGGGACTTTGTCCGCTATTGGTCGCTATTATTGTATAACATTATGATATTTGTTGGGGGTTATGAGAGCTTAACGCCTGTGTGTTACGCGGGACCTTTGAATATCATAAACTTTAAAGATCAACTTTTGGATTGGACGTTCTTCGAACCTAGGACCATAAACTTTGATATAAGTCAAGTAGGAATTTTGTCTGATATTTTTAATTATGTTCATCACACATTGTTGCATTGTTGAATTGTTGAGTTATGGTCTCCGTAATCTAAATGGAACTACTTCTCGTTAGGAAGGAAGACGCGCTTCACGCTCTATGTTTGTTGATATTCTATAATGTGTACCTTTTCATTGTTTATGACAAATAAAGATATGTTATTAAAATAAGTCATTTCGCCTGATTATCCAGTCATCCTCACCCTAGTACAGGAAAGGGGGGCTGCAATTTATTAATTTTATTTATTCTTTTATTTTAATCATATATACAGTATTATTGGTGGCTTAGTGCTTTTTGAAATGGAATGTGATAATTTCGATGTTATCAAGTGACGAATTCAGTAAACCGTAATGATTTAAAATTCTTCCTCAATCGCGTATCTAATATGTTGATGACTAATCATCCCTGGTAGTAAAAGGAGGGCCACACAAGAAGATAATAGGCTATATGGAGAGCTTCAAGTTTTCTTTTATCCCTATCCACATTTTTGCTGTCAATAATTTACATCAGGAATATAACGAGACTAGTTACATGGAGGTAGATTACGGTTTAGTATAAATAACATAAACGCATTCTTTATTAATTGGGGGTATCCTAATTTAAATTGCTATCTCAAGAATAATATGAATAGGAGGATCTTTCTCATGGAATTAGGTGTGTTATTTACCAAACAAAACTGCCAGAGACTTCCTGCTACTCACTAGACAACCATGGCTGCAGGCATTGATTAGCAGAGAATTAATTAACAGAGCAGTAAGTGTGCTATATGTTTTTCTATAGTTTGCAAATAAAATTGACTCTAAGGTTTGGCAGAATAACAGTAATGACAAATCTAAATTATGTACACCCAAACTCTCTGTGCTGTTATCGAGTTGTGGTCTATAACTCCTTTTGCTTAATTTTTACCATCACGTCTAGCTAACTATTCAGGTTATACGAATATGTGATAATTACGCAAGTGAGCAAATCACGAGGAAGGTTGAATGTATATTAAGTGTACGCGTATTTGTGTGGAGGAAGAGTGGAAACCCATTTAAGAAAGAATCCTCCTCTCACGCCTGACAGGGATTCGAACTCAATTTCCTTGCCATCGGCAATCTTGTCTATTACGTGTGTGATGCGTTAGACCATGCGACCACTGACCTTTTTTGGTTAAATAATATAAAATAAATCAAATTAAACTGGTCTCATGTTACAAAAAATTACGACCATACAACACACACACACATTATATATAATATTAAATATGTATTACTAAGAGATTTATTTTTAAAAAAATCATCGTGTTCTCAGTGATGTCAAGGGTGCTCAGCAAAACCAAAAACCAAAAATTAAGCCGAAAGAGATTTATTTAGATGATTCAATAAAATCAAAATTAAACCCCACTACCAGCTAACTAATTGTCTAAACTAAACCTCCAGCATCAGTTCTGTTATAATAATGTCATGAATAGTATTTATTTAATTCCAATTTAAAACTTTTATAACTATGAATTAAAATTTAAATTAATTATTTTACTACAACTATTATTATTACCGTTTACATCGTTATTAACGCTTTATATTTATTTACAAAATATAATTTTTAATAGATATGCAAACTAATAATTCAATATTTTGTATCTGTAAGCTTTTAAAATTAGTCATCATGTTCAGAAAAAAAATTTATTACAAAATAAAATGGTATCTTGTTTGGTTAAATAATTCTAACAAAAGTTTATATTTTACTGTTTACTTTTTCTATTTTAACTTTTAGTTGGTTATCGAGACACTTTCTTCGAGCACAAGTTCAATAAATTATATAATATGAATGAATATAATGTCCTGCAAAAGCCATTCTTGGGTTATTTTAGAATGTAACGGGAAAGAAGGATACTCTATCTTCAGTAGCAACAAAGAGATAAGTCCCTGGAGGCTGTTGGACTCCACTTTGCCAATCATGCTCACCAAGGGATATATCTTTAACATAGAAATGAAGGAAGTTCAATTTTATTTATTTCCTAAAGGCAAATGACCTAAAAAGTTTTAATCAAAATAGTGAGAAATGTTTATATCAATTAAATAAAAAAAAACATTTTTCAAACCAATTTTTGATTAAATTTAAGAGTAAAAATGCTGTTAAAATTCTAATTTAATAATATCGAGAGAGAGGTACATTTTGTTCTGTAAATGCGTGGCTATTCAAGCTAGTCCCAGGCAATGTTAACAGTGAAAGGTCTGTCTTCAATGAATTGACTATACTATGAGCTTATCTGATAGACTATACTATTGGGTATCCATTCAGGGTAAGCTTGCTACCTTACAGAGTAAATGAAAGGTGCATTGTTCAGTTCATTGTTGGAGGGTTCACGAGCTTTGGTAAACAGGAAAGTGGAAAATGAAAGTTAGAGGGAGCTTGGGAAACATTCTCTGAGTTTTAAAAATAAAATTAGTTCATCGATTAAAATAAAAACTTTATGAAGTATGGATGTGGATAGAAGTAGTCCAGCGTACATAAACATCATGCCACAGAGAAAATATTGCTAAAACACGTGTTTTCAAAAATGTGCAACTTTCTTAGACTAAAGGTGATCACCATCGTGATTTAAGAAAGAGAACGTGTATGGCTTTGGATTCATTTCCAGCAATTTTTAATCTGTTTGCCATTTTAAATCAGAGAACCAGTATGTGGTATTGTATGTGATGAAGTGTTTCTAGTGTAAGCAAAGCTTGCTAAAGCTCATTCACACAGTTCTCATTAGAACAATAATACATAAGCTCTACTCTACAAACCTCACATTGAATTTGTTTCTGTTGATGACTGACCAATGAGTGTTCTACTGAGTAATGAGAACCTATCACAGCTAGGCCTACTGTCCAAAATAACTCTGCTTGCCTTGGCAATTTTCCTCAACATCAAAATGCAATATTTTCATTTCCAAACAAATTGCATTAAATAGACCAAACACACGCAACTATTACATATCTAAGAGAGGCTGACTAAACAGCATTTCACATAAATATGTGACATTTTAACGAGTCATGGCTGGAGTACGAATATTTTGGTCTAAGAGTCAGGTGAGTAAGATAGCAAAATTCATAGTCTTCTTTGTTCACACTTGCTATAGAAATGTTTTCATTATCTGGCCCAAAACACATCCGTCAATGAAGTAGATGTGTACATTCAAGTTTACCAGTAAAATGTATCCACACAAGCATAAGAACCTCAAGACCTCACCCCACTTCCTTAGGCATGCCATAATTAACACCAATATATTTGGGGGTACATACACACCACGAAGTTCTTGGTTAGGTAACTTTCTCCTTTTTCCTGTTTTTTTCATATCTTTTAGGCCTAGAAATTTGTCTCATAACTTTGTTGGGAATGAAGGCCCACTGCGCAGGGAAGAAGGAACCGAAATGTTGTATACCTCTTCCTTGCTGTCACAATGAGAACAGATTTAACAGCTCAGAAACGTTTACTTGACGGTAAATAGGGGACATCACACATAACTATACTGACACATTACACCAGTCGGAGACTTTTCAAGGTGGAAACTCAACTGCCGTAACAGGATCCGGAAATCAGTTTCCTGGGAAACAAACACTCCTTGAAAGGATCCTCTAACCCAGCATGACTGTGTCTTTCGAGTGTAGCCGCACATTTTACATGCGCAGTGGAGCATTTAGTGACCGATGACCCTATGTCTGCCATTAACCCTGTCATCACTGGACAGCTGGGAAAACCACCACCTTTGCCAGACCTCCATAAGTGTGAGTAGCTGGTTCCTCGATAACTAGCTTCGGGAATCTCGTGGGAACTTTCAGCCTAAGCTACCCAGTAGGGACCTCTTGTAGGTTTGCTGATCATATTTCCTGGAATGTACTTAGCCACCCTTTAGGTTAGACCCTCCGGTCGTTGCCCAGGGCCACCACGAGAAAGAATTTTACCAGAATTTCCAGACAAGAAACAAACCCCAGGAAGAATGGGTCCCGTCCTGGTCAGGGCAGTCGCCACGGAGGCGATATTGACTCAAACTCATGAGCCAAACCCAGCGATTTCCCATTTGACGGTAAGTACAGTAAACATTAGGTATACACATCAGTCTTTAAAATTTTCAATTTAAAGCCTTGATGTTCGATTTTTTCACGATCATAATTTTTAGCCAATATTTTTTTTAACAACTGGTGATTTATAGTTAAATCCGAGGCACCAATGAATACAAAACAATTAATTATGTTAAAATTACACTAATTTATACTTTTCAACGGTTTGGGGAAAAGTTAAACAATACTATGCTTATTTTACTGATAGTACTTTTATGGTACGTAGATCTACATAAAATTAATGAATATTATTGTTTTGAAAAGCAATTGAAATTCTGGTGTAATTTATTATAAATTAATATTAACTAATATTGTTCAAATAATGTGAAAAAATAATCATCTGTGTTTTTACCAGAGCACATTTTATATGGTAATTATTCTATAGGTGACCCGGTGGCCTACAGGTAAGGTGTAAGACTTCTGTACAGGGAGTTCGAGGTTCAATGTGCTGGAAGTTCGAGATTCAATATTCAGTCCTTCACCTCTGATAAGACGGGTACTAATCACAATGCCAGGCCTCCACCGTGGTTCGGATCCCATGTTAAACAGTAGGTCCTCCATTTCATCTTACGATCACCCTACCATTACAAATTAGCGTAAGTGCGTACAACCAGGACGGTTAGTAAGACGCGGTGTTAATAATAATAATTATTGTTTTTCCGACGAGGTTTTTCCTACACCATTATTACTGAACATATTAGATGTCCGTCGCTAATAGCGAGTTGGAGGCCATGGGCTTAGTAGTGACTCCCAATACAACGGTCAGCTGTTATTCAAACGCAACGTGTCTGCGCATGCGTACACTATATTTTGCCACTGCACTTCTTTAAAGTCTCCTTATCAATAATAGCTGCTTACATTCCAGAAATGTAGGACTTATTGACCTGGTTTAACAAGTTATGCTGCTGCTGAGGCAGAAGTGATACCAGATGCTTCCTTTTGAATGATTACTCATTTTTATAGAGCAGTTCTAATTTTTATAAAATATTTAAAGTAGATAAAGAATTATAAATAAAGTATTATTTTTAATAATCATAAAAATAATGGTATGCTTGCACAGAGAAAAAAATTAAGCCTATTTATTTAAATGAAAAATGAAAACACTTTAGAAAATGGAATTGTAAATGAAATATAGATTGGATTTGCAGCTTTACATTTTATAAATTTAAATTATTCATAAAATAAATATTTAAACGAATTAAATAAATATGTTATGTGACAGTATTATAAAGACTTGATCACGTGGTTTAACGCGTCTGTGGGGAATGCCAGGCCTCCACCGTGGCTTGAACTCCACGTTAAACTGTAGTTCCTTCATTTCATCTCACAATCACCCTATCATTACACACTAGCGTAAGGGCGTATAACCCGAACGGGTAGTAAGACGCGGTGCTAATAATAATAATTTAACGCCTCAATCTATCATTAGTTTGGATTACCAATGACGTGGATATCGGAGCTTGAGTCCCGGTTGAACGAACTGAATGGATTTCTTTTAGGGTATATCAATCCGCCACTATTAAAATGCCCATGAATTTAGTTTACATTATACCTTTCCCCTTATTTGATCAGTTGTTTAACCCTCCTAATACCACGGGGTCACCAGAGACCCCAGCGCAACTTTGTTGACCTCTAAAACCTGTAATATATTTTCCAAAATTCTGAAATAAATTGACTTTGTTTATTTATCTATCTACCTTATAATGAATTATTTATTTATTTTTTGTTTTTAAAATTAGTACCGAAAAATTTATTTTATACCACTGAATACCATTGGGGTCATATTGACCCCAAGATTTATAACATTTGTGTTTAGAGTTTTGCGCATTTAAAATGTTTAAAAAACACACAACTGCTACCATCTATTGTGTAACGTTATAATAATTTTTTTATGTTCAGAAGTTGCCTAAAGATAGCAGCATCTACATAATCTTGAATGGAATGCTATAAGAAACTATTCTGTTAGTTGAGGAACGTTCTGGCCAAAATGGCGAATGAAAGGTTGTCAGTAGAAGAAATATCAAAAATTCTAAATGAAGAGATTAGCGTTTCTGATTTTTCAAATAATGTGGAATTTGAAGATAATGAAGAAGCTTCTGATGATGAAGAAGAAATAGATTTTGTTGAAAATAATGTTCAAAGCTCTGATGAAGATGAATATAATTCTGATGATTCATCAATGTCTACAGCTTCGCAACAAAATTATTTCAAGTAAGTAATGTAATGTAATGTAAAGCTTATTTATTCGCAGGTATTATGTTTTTTTACCAAACTATAATTTTATATGAGAAATAAGTTTTAGATTATAAATAACTGTGTGTCTAAATGTTAATTTTTATAAATGTTTTCATTTACACATTTTTGGTAAGACAATAAATACATTTATAAAAAAATCAATGCTTTTTTTACGAGTGTTTTTAAATTTAAAAAAATTATAATGTTTCAAAGTAAGTAAATACAAAATAATTTGCTTACCTAAATATATATTTTCATACATTTTCAGATCAAAGAATGAAGAAACCTTATGGTACTCAAATCCACAAAGGGATGTACTGGGTCGGCAACCAAGCCGCAATGTAATGAGTATTGCACCTGGTCCTACACGTTACAGCATCAGAAATGTGGACACTGTACAATCTGCATTTGAGCTGTTTATCAAACCAAGTATTGTTGAAGAAATACTGAAGTGGACTAACAAAGAAGGTGGTATTACTTATGGAGAGTTATGGGTGAGTGTTGATAAGGATGAACTGATGTGTTTCTTTGGATTGTTGATACTTGCTGGCGTATTCAAAGCTCATAATGAGGCTATTACAAACTTGTGGAATCTAGAAGATGGTCGCCCAATTTTCAACAAGTCTATGGCTAGAAACAGGTTTACACAAATATCACGCTGTATACGGTTTGATAATGCTGAATCAAGAAGGCAAAATCGAAGTCCTGAAAAATTGTCACCAATAAGCAATATATTCCAGATGTGGTCTGAAACATTACAAGATGCTTACATTCCAAATGAGAATGTAACTGTGGATGAGCAATTAGTTACTTTCAGGGGAAGATGCCCATTCCGTCAATTTATTCCATCAAAACCTGGAAAATATGGTATAAAGCTCTGGGCAGCGTGTGACAGCAAAACATATTATGTAATAAACATACAAGTATACACAGGCAAAGAAACTAATGCTCCTAGGGAGGTAAATCAGGGGAAGAGAGTGGTGCTGGATATGGTGAATGGTTTGGAGAAAAGTGGAAGGAATATTACAGCAGACAACTTTTTCACAAGTCTTAGTCTGGCAAGAGAGCTAGAAAAGAAGCAATTAACACTATTGGGAACAATAAGAAAAAATCGTTCTGAGCTACCACCTATGTTCACAACTGTTAGAGGTCGCGAAGTGTATTCTTCTTTGTTCGGATTTCAGAAATCAGCCACAATAGTATCATATTGTCCAAAAAAAGGGAAAGTGGTAACTCTATTGAGTACAATGCATTACTCAGCTCAAACTGAAAACAAAGAAAGAGCCAAACCTCAAATGATTCTGGACTATAATTCAACCAAATCAGGAGTTGACACCATGGATAAGTTGGTTAGAACATACACAACCAAAAGAATGACAAGGAGGTGGCCTATGGTTTTGTTCTACAACATGTTGGATATAAGTGCTCTAAATGCTTTCATTATTTGGATGTATCTAAATCCAAATTGGAATCGGAAGACCAACTACAAGAGACGAATATTTCTTATGGAATTGGGTAAATCCCTGACAAAACAAAATCGACAACGACGTACCTCTGTTTCTCAAACAACCACACCGACTCAAAGAAGTGCAAAGCGCGGACGATGCTCATTATGTGATCGATCAGCAGATAGGAAGTATAGTGATAAATGTGTTAAATGTGTATCTTTTGTTTGCAAAGACCATTCAATCATTGTATGTAAAGATTGCGAGAATAACTGAAGTAACCTAACCAATCCTTTTTGTACACATTCCAAAATATTCTCCTTATGACCAGTTTATTTTTATTTTGTGTTATGATGTACTTCTTTAAATTATATATATATCTATTTTTTTTAATCTCCAAAATAAGTAAAAGTAAATCATATTTAAAATAAAATATTATAATTACTATTATGACAATAAATCATGGGTAGAATGTAATGTTAATCACAAAAATAATAATGGGGTCTACAGTGACCCCATTGGTATTCAATGAAACAAAATTATTCCGGTAGTAGGAGGGTTAAATTGTTTCTCTTATAGAGCTTCCGGTAAATTACTATATTAAAATTCAAACAATTCAATTTTATGCTTTTAAACCAAATTATTTTCCCTTTGCACGCGAGTCAAAAGTGAAGTGAAATATCCCAATTCCATATCTTAGTTTAATTATAAGCCCCTAAAAAGGGCATAACACTAGTGAATGTGTCGTAAAGCCGAGCTATGTTTAGAGCATAATCGCAAACCCCACGGCTTTCAGGGAAGTATTCGCCAACAAAAACGTATCCCATCACAATGCATCTTCTAAAAATAATTGTGTAAAGGCTTCGCATTATTTTTAAAAAAACATCCTAGTGGGGTGAATCTATTTTTAAGGTTAGATCTCTTAGTTTTAAAAAAAGATCATGTTGATAGATACAAAACTAAATAACATATTGTATCTTTGTCAATTTATTCTGTTAGTAGAAAGGGAACCTTAAATGTGTTATTCTGATGCCAGGAGCTTTATCAAACTAAGAGAGGTCTCCAGGAAATTTGTTAAGCTTCAACGTCCATGAGGCCAATCTAGCGTTCAGAAATTCCTCAATTATATGAGAGAGGGGTTTTGGTAACACAAGATAGGTAACTAGGTAGGTGACTAGGTAAATACCGCTAAAAGGCTCACTTTGAATCACATGATAGCACCCCTTAGTGGGCCCTACAGACGAACTACAGTAACATTGAAATGTGAAACATGCACAGCTGAATAAGATGTTGCCTCTGTAAACAA
Source organism: Timema shepardi (assembly GCA_902151425.1). Lineage (NCBI taxonomy): Eukaryota > Metazoa > Arthropoda > Insecta > Phasmatodea > Timematidae > Timema > Timema shepardi. The sequence continues at coordinate 47,656 of CABFVX010001156.1, read as the reverse complement.
TTATCAAACACTTTAATCAATAATTCACATTCCATGCCTGTCCCATGTGTCTATATTTATTATGTAAGTGGTATAAGACAAATGTAGTAACAGATTAGGACAGTTATTGTTAAATATCTCCGCCAATTAATTTTTGTATCACGTGACTACCTGCTCAGGATATCACACTATTTTTGTTAGGTTTATTAGGTTTTCTTTGCCTGTTCTTGCAATACGCATACACTAACTACGTGGGTGGAATATGGATATGGAAGGTAGAGTGTTGAAAGAAATGTATCCTCATTTGCGTCCAAGTATAGCGGTAAATTAATTTGGGGCCACTAAAAATTAGCAAAAGAATTTATTAGAAAATCTACCTTTCAGTTTTATAAAAGAAATTGGTAAAAGGACCACCCTAAATTACATAAAAGTTGAGAATTTTGGAATTTCAAAATAGGATCCCGGGAAATGTATTAATGATGGGGGTGGGGTCATTAAAATTGATAGGCTAAGAGGAAATAAAACTTTTTCACTATGGTATACAATTTTAATTTAGTTGAGGCAGATAAAATAAATATAATATTAAAAAACACAAAAAATAAAGAACACCTTAAAGGAGATCCACATCATGGTTATTATATAGCTGAGCTATCGCCTGTACAAGAGTCACGTGATAGTTAAATAAACAACTTCTGGTGACACAGCTTGATGGACCATGAGGATCTTCAGGAAACCACGATGCTTATTTATTATATATTTATCTATATGTTTATATATTAGAGATATTATTTCTTTATTTTAGCACCGCGTCTTACTACCCGTTTGGCTATAAGCTATGTACTAATTACGCTAATGATGTTATGGATGATGAAAGCTATACTTATAGGGAGTGTACCTGCATTTTCATGGAGGAAGAATGGAAAACTCTTTGGAAAACAACCACCAGTATACCAGACTGGGAGTTGAACCTTGATCTCTCCGTCATCGGCAGTGTAATCTACTGCGAGTGTAGCGCGTTAGAACACGCGGCCACCGAAGCAGGTTTAAACTCTTAGATAAATTGGTATGTTCCTTTTCCCAATAGGTTTATGTAAAAATGTCTATTAGGCCTACTCCGTGCCACTTAATATTATTAGCGTTCTTAGACTTAAACTGTGTTTTAAATCGATTGCGTTCGTTGGTACACTCAGTTTGGGATTAAGTAGTATTTTGATTCAAGATTTAATTGTTTTGGCATAGTTGGTTTTGGACCGCCATAGTTAGTTCATTATTTTAAAAGCAAGAATTTTAAAAGTGTTATAGCTGGATGATTAATTTCCTAGTTTTATATAGTTTTAGGTGACCTGGTGGTCTAGTGGTTAAGGTGTCAGACTTCTATGCTGGAGTTCCGGGGTTCAATCCTCGGTCCCGGCAAAGATTTATCTGATTACCAAACCCTTCCTTCACCTCTGACAAGACATCTTGTGAATGTGAGGAATGCTAGGTCCCCACCGTGGTTCGGATTCCACGTTAAACTGTAGGTCCTTCATTTCATCTCACAATCACCCTACCATTACACATTAGCGTAAGTGCGTATAACCCGAACGGGTAGTAAGACGCGGTGCTAATAATAATAATAATAATATATAGTTTTGGTGCTAAATAATCTTTCGAATAACCTATTAAATTGCATTAATTACTAAACAAAATATCAAGATATTCCATTTTTTTATCTTGTGAAATACAACTAGCTCTAAATACCCTAATTGTTTCACTAAACAAGTAAAAAGAAATGTTATTTTAGAAAAAATAAATTTAAACATACAAATAATTTGAATTGCACATATATACAACCAGTGTAAGAGTTATGCTTTTAAGTCAAGCTCTACTTTGTTGGTTTAACTTTATAGGTACACTTTCCAATACACCCAAGTTTTTAAGACCCTCTCTCTTTAATTTAATGAGAATGACGGGCAATGTGGGCTTTCTAGCAATAAGATATGAAACTTTTTTTTTTAATTAACTGAATGATATACTTTTTTCCATTTGCAAGCGTGTTCTTTGAGCGAATTTAGTCAGCGCAAAGAGCTGCAGACCGTCAAAGGGTGATCACAGCTTCTATCGTTTGTCATAATTGAAATGTTATTAATAAGTTACCGGAACTGAAGGTGTTTTGCTGATCTACCTCTTTACCCCCTCTATATGCCTATGAGGGGAATAAATAATAATAATAATAATAGGTTTATTAATACAACACTACTGCTGAAAAGGTGCTCAAGAATCAGCAATCGAAAGGCCTATTGAGGTAACCAACCATATATTTTTAGCATTCACATTAAAACATATTATAAATTAAATTTTTGAAAAAATTAATCAATTATATAATCTATTCATAATAATGGATATAAATTTAATATTCAGCATAGTTAGTTAAATTTTTATTAGAAAATATCTGGGTTAAGGATGTTTAACTATATTTTTGGTCAAGTGACGAGTAAAAATGGAAATATAGCTTCACTTAACTAATGTTAAATTGGAACTATTAATATAATAAATAATAAAAAAATAATAATAAAAATGTATACTTCAGGAAAATATATTTTTAATGGCAGTTTACTGAAGATTTTTTAATTTGATATATTTAAAAGAAAAATCCTAATAATATGGTTCAAAATTTGTATCTGGGGACTATATTACGTTATAAGTAATGATCTGTGATTTTTGAGAAAAAAAAATTAATGTAATTTACATTGACTCATTTTATAAAGTTGGAATTTAAAAAAAATAGCCTTTAATATTTAATTTAAAGGGGGTATGTGTGAAATGGGTTCATGATAAATAAAAATATACTATGATAAATAAAATTTTAAGTTATTTTATAACTAACTGATTTTAAAAAATTGGAGTTTTTGTATAAATTATCAGAAACCATTTTTTTAGATTTATATATGAAGATTGTTTATTAACATTAACAATTTGATAGGTTAGTGTTTATGAGGAGATTATAGATCTACTGAGGTGTAGGTTCACTCAACACCGATTTTCCAAACAAAAATTAATGATATCTATAAAATTTTGTAACTTAGGGTCGAACAATTTATTTATCATATTTGTTTCTGGCTAATTTTTAGTGAAAGATTTATTTGGACAGAAATATAATTATTTAGTTAAATTTACACTAATTTCTAAATTCTTTTAACTTAATCTTGAGGAGTTAGAACCAATATTTCTTAAGTTTGATCCATCAATCACTTTCATGATTTACGACCACGTAGCTCTATGATATTTCCAGTGTTATGTGCATGTTACGCTTGTATTTCGTCCATGCTTTTCCCCCAAAAACTGAATCCGATTCATCTAGCTCTTGCTAGGTCTGGTGAGACTGCTCCTGTAAATCAAGGGTCGGTGGAGGGTAAGGGTTGATGAAGTTGTTTCAATATATGTGGAAGTGCAGGGGAAAAGAAACCACGTCATGATTAAGTTGACGTTGCTAACGCAATTCATTGCAGGGACATATCTTGTGAGGAACACTTTACTTTAGCCCCCTCAGTGGCCATTTCATGTAATATCTCCTTAAATAAGAGGAATGACAAAATAATAAATACTTTTTCATTTAGTATATTGTAATATCTTTAAAATTGGCTCAAGTAAATTACCATCAACTATTTTATTCTCCAAAAATCAAGTACCTACGCAGAGTTAACTGTTAAAAATATAAATCCACAAATATATAATTAAAAAAAAAGTAATTCATTTTCAAATCATTTTGAATTTAATAAAATCAGTTGTTACTAAACGAGACTTAAACTTATGTGAAGGGCACTGCTGAATTCTCGCGTCAGCTCTAATTGTTTTCAAAATTAAATGTAACTACGTGGAATCCCCTCCAAGTATTCCTAAATTAGTTCCTTCTACGTATTATGATGTCATCACACATTCTAAAAAGTTTATTTTTTAGGACACCTGTGGGAGTGTTAGCTGGTGGCATGCAGGAATGTTGTGAATACGCAACGGCACCAGTCAGGATGTCATACGTCTCACTCATTTGTACCGTATGTTTACATAGCATAGTTCGTGCAAGTTCTATCACGTTGGTTTAGTTGGCTGTAGTTGTTGTTCATGTGTGGTTGGTATTATACATAGAAACATGAAATGAAGGAAGGAACACGAGGAATAAAATTATTTTTTGACAAAAATATAAGTTTTTGAATTGAGACCTAAATATTATGATTGTTAGGTATTTTGTAAATTAAGTTACAAAGTTTTACGTAATGTATATTTGTATTTATCAATTAAAACGTACTGATTTTTTTCCTTATAATTAATAAGCTATATTTTTCTAACACTTTGACATTATCGTAATTTTCTTTCTTTGAATAAAATTTACAAAAACCCAAGATTATTCAAATATGTTTTACTAAAATTGCTTCAATAATAATAATACTATGTGTTAAAGTATATGTTTTTTATATTATGAATTAGAACTTTAAATTATATTTTAAAAATTAAACTGCACCAGTCCTCATGGTAATTTATTAGTATCTGCCCCTAGAACTTATTTTTAAGCCTATAATTAAAATTACGATTTATCGATGTCATATAAATATCAATTTTGAACAAAATCTAAAGAACTATCCCTGCTCTAACAGCAGGGACAATTAAACAGACATTCACGATGACAAATCTAGTTGTAAGAGCCAGTTTTGGAGCTCTAAGACACAGTCGAGGATAAACATTTCACGATGACATTGTATGTAAAGTAATCATTACGTCTCACCACCCGTTCGAACCTATCAAATACTACGTGCTAATAACACTAGTTAGTTAGATTGAGGCAGGTTAGATTTAGGGCAAGTGCTCTAACATTTGTGTGACGAGAAATGGGGGAAAAAATTAGGAAAATGTATCCTCAATACACCCCACGGGTAATCGGACACCCATCTCCCCATCATTGGCAATCCTTTACAACATGAGGTGATGTTTTAAAGCATGTGACCACTGATACGGCTTAGATTTAGCCTACCAGAGTCTTAATACTAATATTAAAATGACTTGACAATTTTCAAGTTAAAAGGTTATCCACTAAGGGAATCCTCCACTGACTACTATGATTGTCTAGACTGATCATGTTATTTTTTAAATATGAATAGAAGATTCCCATGCTATTTTTAACCTATTTATTCCCAGAACTATTTTTTTAGTAAATTATTATTATTAGCACCGCGTCTTACTACCCATTCGGGTTATACGCATTTTTAGTAAATGTCTTAATATTCATTTGTATGGTTATAATAGGATATAATAACAATAACATAACTTCAAATATTTGTATGGTGCCATTTTGAAATAATGACATGCCCCATTAATGGGGCGGTGGAATAGAGAGGGTAGAGGTTATTAATGAATTTTAAAGGTGTATAAAATAGTTGTAAAAAATTAATTTTATTAAAATCAGTGATTAAAACACTACTACAAAATGAATATTTACTATTAAAATTTAATTTTGCTCATATTGAGTAGGAAAATTACAATATTATGCTTCATTAGCAGTCTTTCACTGAGAATGAAACATCTCCGAACAATGTACATGACATCCAACATTGCATTTCTTGCATTTCATTGTTGTATTTTTATGACACTCCCCACATTGAATTTGCGTCATGCTCTTTACAATCACATGATTGAGCCCATCGAGTCGTATGTCATCACACACTCGTCTTTTCAAACGTTTTGGTGATGGTCCTGGAGCTACTCTTATGATGTACTTAGATAGATAGGTTTGTACAATGAATCGATTGAAGCCTGGTAAGATCTAGTTTATCTTGTTTGGATGTCAAACGATACAACTGCCATGCATTGTTCACAGAGGCATTGAGAGGAAACATGATCATCTGCCAATACTACTTCTTCATGCATAAATTTACTCGGTAAGTCGAGATGTTTTGGTCGAGTCTGTATACTCCTCCCATATAACAATTATAGTTGATATCACAGGCAGGCTGGTCAATTTGAATTCTTTTCTTTGTGGCTCCATCTCCTTGCTTTATTAACTGGTTTAGCCCCTCTAAGAGTAGAAGCAACCGTTACAATATTGTTGTCAGCTGGGGGTAAGAACCTCTTACTTTTCTCTTCAGAGTAAATGCTTCTTCCAAGGATGCTCTCTCAACTCTATTCGAACGAATAGTGACAGTGCAGTAGTGGCCTTTGCTCTTTAGTTCCTCTAGTAGACGAATAGAAGTAAAGAAATTATCTACATATGTGCTGTGCTGTCCATGTGGAAGTTTGTCAACTAAGTCAATAACAACAGATCCTCCAACTCCTAGCTCGGGATGTGAATTCCCTGTAGATGCACCTTGAACTAAATAGCCAAGGCGACTACAAAGACATCACACTTTGTAGCCAAACCGAATTGGTTTACCATGGATGTGTTGTTTAGAACCATGACGACCGTAATATGGAGCCATTGCTTCATCAATTGATACATTTGCATCTTTAGGGAAAGCATGTAACCAACTCTTATTTAGTAACAACCAGAGCGGACGTACTTTACCAAATTTGTCACTCTCATCTAGTGTTAAATTATCACATACATGTAAATATTTCAAAATGTCTTCAAAAGTATTTCTTGATATTGCTCTTGAGACTGCTTCATTGTGAGTATCACTTGAAGTTTCCCAATACATTCGATACCTTGGTACACTGCAATAGCCACTCAACACGAGGATTCCTAGAAACACTTTGATTTCATTGATAGTGACCTTGAATTTTATATTACCTTTCTGAAAAGTATAGTTGTTTGAACAATTAACTATGAGTTCTAGTACTTCACTGTCAAAAAACATTTCAAAAATCTATACAGGACTATAATTATTTTGAAGCCATTCAGGATGTTCCCAAGTTGGTTCTTGTGCCAAAGGCAAGTCCATATCTTACCACTTTCGGAAAGGAGATATAGTTTTTATTCTATTAGACTTATTTTCATTATCTGGTGTGTTAACATTTTCTAGGTATTCTTCTGGAATATCTTCTTGGCCCATAACAACACCTGTGTCTTGAAGGTGCTTGGCGTGCAACTCTGCTGTAGCACCAAGTTGATTACCACTGAGATTATTGATGTCTGGGCTGATAAAATCTTCATCTTCACTGTCTTCATCATTAAGTAAGGGGTTTTCAGGAGGACCCATAAATACCTTTGCCTCTAATATGTTATCATCATCATCATCATCCAAAATTGAAATTATTTCATCTAAGGTTAGCCTGAAATAAAAAAAATAAAAAGATCAAAACTTAGTAACCAACTACTCATTCATTCCCACCACCCCTATATTGGGGCATCAATGTATTTGTTAATATTTACAGAGTAACATTTTATTTATTGGTGATATTACTACTAAGCACAATAAATCAACTAATAATAAAGTGGAAACCAACAATAAATAACTATAATAGTAAAAATACAGTGACAATAGATTTAAGTTTTCTTTGTTGACATGATGTCCTCAATAATCTGTTTCTAAACTTCAACCCTCTTTTTTAATAATTTTGTTATAATGAAATAACTGCTACCAACAGTTTGAACTATCGCCAACCTAGTAGTTCAAAGTGATAAATTTCCTGAACAACCAAATAGGTAGATAGAAAATAATAAAAAGTTCACCGCCCCAATACTGGAGCAATGAGAATAAATGGGTTAATATGAAATGTTTATACAGCTCACGACCAAGTCACTTTCTTAAGTTTGTTGGTATTGAGCCAAGTTTGATATTATTGTTTGGTACTATATGTCTAATATGCAAGTATTGGCTCTCCCTAAGACTCACAGTAACAGTTGTGGAACTTTTTTACAATGTTTCTTTGGAAATTACTACTACACTATAGGCTAAAAATCTATTTTAGGAAGAATCAAGGAATTAAATTCCAAAGTCATGGGTCAATTTTTAAAATATTGTGGTTTATATTAAGAAGAGGATTACAGTCTCCCAAGTGACGTCACCATGACTAAAATAATTTTTTCTATAAACATATTTATCTTTTTACCCTAACTTATGTTTCTGTGTATTAATGTGTGCCACACCTAGAATTATCGCTGCTATAGGAAAGCGTACGAGAGAAGGTAACATTCATTATTCTGGTGTTTAAGTAAGAGCACAAAAACATTATATTGTTTAGAGAGAACTCACACTAGGTTATATAGTAAACAAGAACATGTAAACAAGTCATCTATTGCTCAAAGTTTTAGCATTAAGGTTATTTATCAATCATTCAATATCTGTTTGACAATCATTTAGTAGTCTCTCGCAATGAATTTTATAGAAATCGTAACAAATAAAAGTAACAAGTCAATTAAGTATTTGTATATGTATATTTATGTTTTGTAAAATGTGTGTTATAAGCTAGTGACATATTTCTTGGAGTTGTTCAAAGCTAAAGTGAGGCCTCGAAAGATTATTAGATCTGTTGTCACGTCAGTTTCCATTACAGTTGTTCCGAAAATATTGCTGGTTGTGAGGTAAGCAATATAAGAACAAAAACGTGAATAGCCCCCGAAATATCAAATTTTTTTAAATGAAGCCTTAGAATAAGAACGTAATCTAACGTTTATAACCAAAAGAGAATAAAAAAATTGGTGGAAGGCCGCGTCACATTTTTAACGTGTAAAAAAAAGTTATTTTCTTAATGAAAATATTATATTGAGAGAATGAATATTCTGGTTTAGTCCTCTTAATTTGTATCAATTATGCTTTCAATAACTACGCGTATTACAGCTATTTTTCCCAGTAAAACAACTACGCCTACTTGTTTGGAAAAAATTGGGTTAATTGTGCAGCAGCGGTTATGTAACGGACATTGTCTCCCAAAATACTTCTTTCAGATTTTGAGAAAAATAGTGCATAATGTTGTCTAAAAGGTTTTTACAAGCCTAGAAATTCAATTCCGTTGTTTTCATATAGGACAAAGATGGTTTAGAAAAATAGTATATATGGGTCTAAAAAAATAATATATGGTACGTTTGATGATTCAAAAATCGGCTCTTGGCTAAAACATGTATTTGGTTTGCCAGTTTTAGATGAGAATGTAGTTTCAGAGGCTTTTAGTCAGCTTATTATCATAGCACATGCTAAAGAAAGAGTGTTAGCATTTATTGATTATATTTTGGATAGTTACATTTCTGAGGATTGTATGTTTCCATAATATAGATGGAACCATGGCATAGTGTTCAGCGCAGCCTAGGGGTCACAGGCTCGATTCCCGGCTGGTACCATAGGTTATTTACCTGAAATATGAATTATCCCAGCGGTCACCAGGTTTTGTTTAATTGAGCTTAATCTACTTCACACCTTCATAACCACTATACTAACATCTTCTTATTGTGGGTATGGCGTGTAGACAACCTCCATAGGTGTACCCTGGGTAACGCTTTGTTCCACCAGATAAGATAAAAGTACAGAATGTACTGGAACATGTTTAACCGTGGAGATGTAGAACTTCAGGGTGTTCTCGTACAGTGACAGTTGCCTGTATTCTGTCAGTACGTAGAGATGACGACTGTATCCTGTCATTACATTAAGTTGACTACTGTATCCTGTCATTACATTAAGTTGACTACTGTATCCTGTCATTACGTAAAGTTTATGGCTGTATCCTGTCATTACGTAGAGTTGACGACTGTATCCTGTCATTACGTAAAGTTTATGGCTGTATCCTGTCATTACGTAAGAGTTGACGACTGTATCCTGTCATTACGTAAAGTTGACTACTGTATCCTGTCATTACGTAAAGTTGACGGTTGTATCCTGTCATTACGTAAAGTTGACTACTGTATCCTGTCATTGCGTAAAGTTAACGACTGTATCCTGTCATTGCGTAAAGTTGACTACTGTATCCTGTCATTACGTAAAGTTTATGACTGTATCCTGTCATTACGTAAAGTTGACTACTGTATCCTGTCATTACGTAAAGTTTATGGCTGTATCCTGTCATTACGTAAAGTTTATGGCTGTATCCTGTCATTACGTAAAGTTGACGACTGTATCCTCTCAATAAAGTTGCTATCTCTCTTTCAAATATGTTAACATTTTAGGTCTAACTTAAAAAAAATGTACCCTATTAATTTTTGCATGACATGATTACATTAAAGTTTAATAGTCAATACTAAACAAGTTTTTTTTAAACTTTAAATCGATAAGGTTTTCCAAATAGATAGACATTAAATTTAATCCTGATTCTTTTAAACACGTTTCTAATGCACTCTTTTACGATATTTATAAAAACAAAATTTAACTTATTAGTAAATAATTAGAACCAAAAACGGTAAATACTGTCTTCTGCAATATACCAAAAATTTTTACCTTTTCAAACATCAGTCATCAGTAAACTACTTTCAAATGATCTTTTCTTTGGTAAACGAACATTAATTATTATTTAGCAAGTAAAACTCTCCCCAGATACTCATTTTAAACTAAAAATAAAGAAAATTTTCAAAAAATTAAAATAATCAAAAATTAGTCATCATTAAAGTACCCCAATCATAATTTCCTCCAAAAAACAATATCCGGTGTATCTTTTATCTCAATCCATGACCAGATATTATTTCTTTGAAACTAAAACGTCTAATCCCGTTTTTAAAGAGATCAAATTTTCATAACTCACTTCTTTCCGGTACCAACCCCTAAATTTAAAGCTAGAATTTTAAAAAATCCATAGGCACTCCACATCTATCTAGCTAGGGTGACCAGAATCCATCGAACCTCTTAGGTTCTTGCACAAGAGTTAGATAGACAGACAGAGACTCTCGTCACAGCCGCCTATTTAGACGCGAGTGTAAATGTCTCGAAGCAAGGATCGTGTTTCCGCGAATGTTGAGCAGTCATTGTTCCAGGACTCATCAATAGCTCCACTTAGCATTGCAAATCACTTTCCTCCCATTGTGCCTCCTTCGCCAAGTTGGATCTCTCCGGAAACTTTACAGGGCAGCTTTCTCCAAAGTTTCGCTCACTTCGTGTTTAATTTCTTCTCGAGAGTTGTTTTCCATCTCGAGATCAATACGACGGTACATCCCAATCCTTTGCTGTTGGCGGGAGATCTCCTCAAAATACTGGATACATCAGCATATCCGGTCTGTAGTAGCAAACAATAGGTAGAGCTGGTCTGATATCCACGCATAACGCATAGCGCACAGTGCATAGTTTATAGTAAAATTACAACCGTTTACCCAGTGATAATCAGTTATACACAGTTATTAAAGTCACTTTATTTGTTTGTATTTTTGTAAGTTGGCCTATATGATCTACTTTGTTATATAAAGTCCTTAAATATACTTCTCTTAAAGGTCTGCTGGGAATACAATATTTAAATATAAAACCAACCCTAAATCATTTTTTTAATCACCACGTCTTAATACCTGTTAAAGTGATACGTATTATATGATAGCTTCTCTAATGGGGTAGGGATGAGGAATGAAGAATATTAGAGGTAATATACCCGCACTTTCTTGGAAGGGGAATGATAACCAACTAAGGAAAAATAAACCCCAGTAGACCCGACCAGGATTGGAACTCATATTACAGATATGCAATTATAGGGCATCATTCGTGGCTCAGTAATAGTCTAAAAAAAAGCATGGTTACTAGACGATGACACCAACCAAGAAGATCTATCCATTAATAATATATCAAAATTTAATAATACGATCCAAATTTTTGAGTCCGCATGTTCTACAACAGTAAGGAACCCGCCTTTGTATGCATTTACCCGTGAATTTGTTTGGACTTATGGGGAAGAGATGTCCATATAAGGTAATCAAGCTACTGCTCCCGTCTGGACTTGATATGAACAGTAATATTGTTCTCAACATTATAAATACTGAAATACGAGTATCTCTAATATTCCAGAGCATTATTTTAAGGATTTTTACCTGTTAAATTATGTGTATTTGTCCAATAACCATATATTTTCTTTTTCTTTACCTTATACATTTAAAACACTATAGAATCTCTTAGGTTTGGATTAGCCAAATCAAAATAAACGTTATTAATTACTCAACTATTTGAACAATAGTACAATAGCCCCATGCTATAATTAACAAATACTAAATAGTAATATAATATACATATAAGTAGGCGTTATTGATTTGCTACACCAACTCAAGTTTCTTAGTAGTAGTTGGGTGGCCCAGCTGTAACAGGCCAGGATTTGTTGAATTTGATCACGTGACCACGCCCCGTTTGCTCTCTGATTGGCTGTTGGTTTACCCCTCCCCTACTTCTGACCCCTCTCCAATCCTACTTACTCCCCTCCGCTCCCCCTGGCCCCTTTTCAGTGTTACAACTTGTTTATTCTTGTTTCATTTGTTGTTTTATTTGTGCTCATTGGTTATTTATTCATTGGTTTTTTATTTCTGGGTAGGATTAAGATTGGAGTTTTTTTTATTTATTTACTGGTGTGCAGTCCACGGTTTCGGGCGCTTCTACCATGGCATCGGCACGGAGCACGTAGCTCTCCTGATGGAAGCGTAGCGTAAAATGCGACCAGTGACCAGCTGGCAGCTATTAGCCACCGTTTCACTTTTTCCTCGCTCCCCAGCCTCCGTACATCATCACGGCACAGAACTAAGTTACACTGACTGCTCCCTTTCTCAACAAGACTCTGTTGGACTGTCCTTAACTTCACCCCTGCCCACCCCCCTAACTTCATCATACCCCTTCTCAGTGGGAGTCGTCAGATGTCAAACAGTAACTTGTTATATATTTTGAAAGAGGGTGGCAACGACCTTGTTGAAGAGTCATGAAACCCCAAGGTCACTTGGTACATCATTTGTGGCCTTCTGAAGGTCGCAGGTTCAAATTTGCTTTCTAAATACCCACTCTGAGAACAATTATTCGATTTCCCCCCAACAAGAGCCTGACATTTAGACGGCGTGCACACCGGGATTTGGACCTCAATATCTTTATCACAGCTAATGTATGTTAGAACGGCCACACTTCCTGAAGGATTGTTAATTTAGTTCGCCATGGATTCGAACCTTGGTATCTTTGACCGAATGAGATAGATTAATAGGTATTTTTAAAGCGTTTGGTATATTTTAATGGTAGCTATTTAGCTTATTGCGTTTTTGGTGCACAGTTGTATTTGCTTCTTTAATAAACTGGCAAGAAGCTGAACCACGGACGTTTGCCGAGGTTGTTCAACTGGTGGCACCCAATAGCCTGGACCAATTGACGTCTTTTTTTACTTGGCAGATAGATTTTAGAGACAGAAGTAGTTTTATTTCCGTGATAGTAATAAATTTGTATTTATTTAATTTAATATTATTAAGATTTCTACAATCTGGATGCCACCTTGAGGGGGCACGTAACACCAGCAACGAGCTCACTGGTTTGTGTGTGGGTGCCACCTACGGAGACAAGCGATTCGGTGGTGAGCATTGACCTTCTTGATGTGGTTGGTGCTCAATCCAGCACCACCGCCTTCACCCCACCACCAGGCGCCACCTCTCAAGACCATGTTTCAGTCTCCGGAAAGGCTAGCAATGGTGTGCCCGATGTTTGGGCTGAATTGGATGCGATAGATCACCTAATATGTACGTACCATCTAAAAGTAATAATACTATAGCCAGTAGCTTGTAAATAGACAGCTTATTTCGCAAGAATTATCCGCACCCTCTCTTTCTCCCAAACTACCGTTTTTGGTCATATATCTACTACACCTTTGTCAACAGCCCGTTCCCAAGTTTAAACATAAGAAAGAAAATTATAATTGGTGTTTTAATCACGTTTGCTTTGTTCTGGATCAATATTCGGCCATAACCTTAACTCGCAAGATAGCATGTTTGTATACCAAACTATTAGTACCGGGTTCAATTCCCGACATGGTTAAAAATGTTGCTTTGACAAATTATCAGACAGCGTACAGGGTTTGTGGATGGTATAGTGTTGACATTTTATGAATAAAATGTTACCCGAGCTTTAGACTGGAAAACAGTAATGGATATAAATTAAATGGTTTTATTTAATCTCTACCAAGAGAAAACTTAATTCGGACCCTTAAAATACCTTATTTAAAGCTAGATTTCTTGAATGATTAGTGTTGTTGTGGGTCCGCAACCTTAACTTGTTCGAAAGCATGTCTGTATACCAAACTATTGGTACCGGGTTCGATTCCCGACCAGGTAAAAATGTTGCTTTGATAAATTATCAGCCAGCTGACAGAGTTTGTGGATGTTATAGTCTTGACATTTTATGAATAAAAAAAGGGACCCAAGATTTAGATTGGAAAACAGCAACGGATATAAATTAAATAGTTTTATTTCATTCTAAAACTCAATTCGGACAATTAAAATTGACTTCTAACATCAATATATATTTTTAACAAATTTGTGTAATTAAACGTTTCGCCCCGATACCTTATTTAAAACTTAATATCTTGAAGGGTGGTTGCTTATTGGTCTAATAAATGCCGTTGAAAGCCGGTTTAGAGCCCAAAAATACTCTATTCAATTATATGTAGTAGATTTAGTGTTCCAATGTACTTTAAGTATAAAGGAAAGATAATTATATTATTGCTTTAGCCAAGACAGAACCTAATATTTTGTTTTGTCGGACAAAGGGCCCCAGATTCGATTCCAGACAGGGGGTGAAAATGTAGGTTTAAACGCGCTGGATTTTATTTTGTAGCTGCCCTAGTGTTGAAGTGTATTTTATTACTCGAACACTTTATGAAGTGTTCAGCACTCGATTCCCGGCATGGATGAAAATTTGGGTTTAACCTTTAATAGTGATAGATAAGCTGCCATGGACTGTATTTATTACACATACCTTGTGAAAGATCCAGGGTTTGCTTCTCTAAACGGATGAAAATGTATGTTTAAACTTTCATAGTGATAAATTAACTGCCATAAACTGTATTTATTACCCACACATTGCAAATGTGGGTATCAGTTAAAGCAATTGCAAAGATATTATATTTAGTGGTATCATTTTAACGCGTAAGTTAGCAGAAAATAATTATATTTCAAGTGTTTATGCTTTTGTGTTTTTAAGCTCAATTGAATGAGGTTATTTCCTGGGAGACAGTGTTCAAGTGCTGCCACCGGCCGTGTTCCCCCTTCACCCCGCATCAGCAGCATCACCACCTCCATGACAGTGAGTCAGGGTTCAATCCCAAGCTGTGGCGAGACGGACGGGGTCCATGGTACTTTATCAACCAGTGGCGATGGCCGGACCATCTTCAGTACCCCAGACAGGAATTATTGGCCCGGTAAACCAGGTTGGTGGATCTTCATGCCAAGGTATCTCTCTTCGAATCGTCGAGGAGAGAATTAAGCAATTAAAGCAGTTTTTTTTATGTCAGGCGTAAATTGATCATACAATTAGGGATGCCAGAGAGCGATCATGACGCTCAAACCTGGCTCGAGGAGTCAATCAATGCTCTGCTAAGACGTCTCCAGGATCATGAAGTAAGCGCCGAGGATCACGTAGGTCTACTATTAGTAACACAGACTTCACGTCAAGACCTGTATTTGTTTCATTTAGGCGGGCAGATCATCTTGGCGCGCAGGCTGTGCTCTCTACTGTAGAACGATTATTACAAAGCAATGTTTCATTCCTCACCTCGTTACCCTTGTATATCAAGCTACAACACTTTAAAGAGTGTAGCGAGAGGGGTAATCATAAATGTGGTAAACTCTCTCCTGCTAGCATATATAGCCGTAAAACCCAAGAGATAATTACGATTAAAAATGGCGACATACTTTGCCTTGCCCGAGCATTGGTTGTCATCTAGGCTGTGTGGGACGTTAAAAGAGAACCAGGATGCATGGATGTGAACACCTTTCAACAAATCAAAATGGGTTGTCCTATTCAAAATTTCAAAGCAGAGGAACTATGTCGTGATGCCCGTGTGAATCTTTTAAAAGGCGGTGGGCTAACCAAGTTAAAACCATTTCAAACATACCTCTCCGAATACAAAAACACAGTGTTCAGGGAACTTAAGGGGAGGCAGGTCCTATATGAGGGGTCTATTCCTCCCGAACATTCCTTTAAGGGTTACATTGATTTGTATTTTTACGTCGGTAACAAAACCATTTTGATGCCATAACATCCTTGACAGCCGCATTTAAGTGCTCGTACTTTTGCTACGAGTGCCGTGTACAGTTCAATGATAAAAACCAGAACAAATGTGAATCCTCGTGAAAAAAGTGCAACGCTAAAGCGGTCTGAAGTGGAGGTTAATCTGTGACATGTAAAGACTGCGGGCATTGTTATACAAACCAGACATAATTTGTTAACCATAAACATCCCGGTTTTTGCAGAGGTAACATGTTGATCTGTGATGTCAAAAATATTTGTGAGGTCTGTGGGCAATTTTTCAGTTGGAAAGATCAAATTATTCACACTGGTGTTATGAAAACTTTTGTAGAGTATGCGATACATATCGTCCTTTTGGTCATTTCTGCTATATGAATTAGGCTCCATCCAAGCCGTCACTTGTCATGTTTGTGTTCTAAGATTTTTAATGCAGATAAAAACGCTTTTTCACGGTATAGTCAACACGTACCTGCATGAGCCTGACCTCTGTGTGTACAGAAGTGTTGCAAGGCCTGCCTTCATATCGATATAAATGACCATCATTGCACCGAATGCGGGGGAGATAGGACTCACATATTCAAGGGTGATACCTTAATGGCCCATTGTTTCGGATTTATAGAGAAAATTAAATAAACATAATTTAAGGATATCACCCTCCTAGGCCATAATGCTAAATGCTATTATGGGAATTTTATTTTAAAATATATGATGGAGATTAAAAAATTGACTTTATAGCTCATATAGACCGGTGGGAAAATCATGTCCATGCGTTTCGGCCCGCTTAAATTTATTGACTCACTGAACTTTCTCCCAATGTCGTTGTCCAAGATGCCTCTGACAGTCTTTGGCCAAGGGACATTTCCCCAATTTTATCAATAAAAAAGAAAACACGAGGTATAAGGGTCATTGCTGCCAAAGAAGGACTACAGTATCGGCGAGATGTTGGTTGAGAGAGAGGAGCATTTTGAGAAGTGGTATGACGCCTTTGTCAAAGAACATTATGTCTTTTATTTTAACCGCGAGTTGGAACCGTAACGTGTGAAAGATGTAGAGATCATACGGAAGCCCTGCCTAAAGTCTAGAGATATGCTTATGGAAAAAGCATAGGTGGATTCATTCAGAGAGAAGTGTACGATTGCAGGATCAGCCATGTTGGTTTATTGCCGAAGTCATCTTAAGGAGAATACCATCGGTATCACCCCTAACGGTGGCTACCAGTGTGCAGACCAACAGTCGCACGTCACCTACAATGACTCTGTTGGGAGGTCCACAGAAACGGTGTCACTATCCTTCATGCGGGTAACGGCCATGAAAAATATGTGTTAGGGTGACGTGTAGACGGCGTTGTAAAAGTTGGAGATACCACCACTGTCTTCCAGTTATAGCCTTGTTATTGGCACGGGTGCCCTCTCTGTTATCCTGACAGGACCACCCCTATCAAAAACAGCCGCCACTAGACCATGGAGACATGCAATGAAGTGACCATGGCTTACGTGGATTTTATTATTTATTATGTAGCACCACGTCTAACTAACCGTTCGGGTTATACGTTTAAGTACTAATTACGTTAATGGATTACAAATTGGGAAGGTTGAATTATAGTAGGTGAAACCGCATTTACGTGGAGAGAGAGTGGAAAATAATTGGGGATAAACCAACCCAGTTAACCTGGCCGAGATTCGAACCTCGATCTCCCCGTCCTCATCAGTCAAACCAAACACTGCTAGCACGTTAGCCAACTACGCCACCGATGCGGGTGGCTTATGTGTAAAAGTTTAAGAATTCCGGCTACATGGTCGTAGAGATGTGGGAGTGTTCGTTTAATACAATAAAACGCACAGAAAAGTACTTGAAACCATTTGTACTCTAGCACGATGTGTACAGCAAGGAGCCCCTCAGTCCTAGGGACGCATTCATTGGTGGGCGTACAAATTGTATCAAACTTTCCCACGAAGCTGACATTTCTTGTGGAGAGATTATCAAGTACTTGGATGTGTGCTCATTGTATCCTTAGGTTTCCAAGTACAAGAAATATCCCATGGGCTACCCCAAAATACGCTTAAAACCAAATTTTCCTTCTATAGAACGAGTAGAAGGCATAGCCAAGGTTACCGTGACACCTTCGCGGGATTTATTTATGCCCGTATTGCCTATATGGATGCACGAAAAGTTAATGTTCAACTTGTGGAGGAAATGTGGGAAGGAGAAAAACCAAGGCACTTGTCAGCACAACGACAAGAAATATTGCTGGTTGACAGGCGTTTGGGTGATTGACGAAATCCGGAAAGCCATTGAGAAAAGCTACGCCGTTGAAGCAGTACATGAAGTGTGGGTGTACAATGTATTTGTTTACGATCGTCAAACACGTTTGGGCGGATTGTTTCATGGGTTCATTGATAATTTTGAAAATTAAAAAAGAAGCCAGCGGATGGCCAGAGGGGTGTAACTCACAAGATGAGAAGGTAGCTTACATTCAAAATTATGAGAAAAGGGGAAGCACTAAAACTCGATTTCGGCTCTGTTTGTAAAAACTCAGGTCTCCGTACTCTGGCTACACTCTTTTTAAATTAGCTATGAGGAAAGTTTAGGCAAAACCCCTATTATTACACCCTTCGCCGATCCTATAGATAAGGCCCCTAAAACTATAGGATTGAGAGGATGCAACAATACAAGGAAAATAACAACTGTGAATAGAAAAAAGTTTATAACAAAATATTCTTTTATTGCCAAAAGTATTAAATAAACACGGAAAGGACGGCCTTAATTTAAAACATTCTATAGCTACTATTCTGAAAGAAAACATTGATATTTTTGCGTCGGACTTAAGGTCCTTCAAACATAACGTTGTGACTGGTTACTCATAACCAAAAACAAGACTTAAGGTCTTTCAAAGAGTAAATTAACAACAAGTTTTACCTATGTTCCCATGACATAGCGAACTCAACTAACCTTCACTTTAATTCAAAATATTACAAATTTACATTAAAGTTAGATCAACTTGATCCCAACATAAGGTTATCTAAGTAAACATAAAAATTACTAAGTCTAACGCAATTAGCATTTACGCTAACTATACATTTAACTAATATATGTAGGCCCCTCTTTCATGACCTTAATAACTCTTGTAAAACAAACATAATATAAACAAGGTGAAAAGTTCATTTCTAAGATTCTACATTTAACGTTATTTNGTTATTTCCTAACAGTTACATTTAAATAGCGGCAAAACAACTTTCAAACTTTCTTCCCTAACTTTCTACATTTCTACGGTGATCCCTAATATGATCCTACATATTTACAATTTACAATCCTACTCCCTACACCTGTCCGACGAGCAGTGATAGTTAAAAGTGAACATGAACTTTACATTTTTACCATAAACAATCTATCCTACTCCCTACACCTGTCCGACGAGCAGTGATAGTTAAAAGTGAACATTTACTTTACATATTTACAATAAGCAATTTATCCTACTCCCTACACCTGTCCGACGAGCAGTGATAGTGAAAAGTGAACATTCTCGTTACATATTTACAATAAACAATCTATCCTACTCTCTACACCTGACCGACGAGCAGTGATAGCGAAAAGTGAACATTCGTATACAATTTACAATCCTCTTTATAATGAGCCTAAAAACACGGAAACAAAGGGGAGGGGTTTTCACTTCCAACTCAGTTACGCTCAAATAGTCCATGACGTCATTCAGACACAACTTAGTAGGTTTTCCAAGCCGCTGATTGGACGCGTCGTTGTTGCTCTGCAGTATTCCCTTTCTCGACCAATGTGCAAGCTTGAAACTTCGGTGTGGCATTTTCATATCCCTCCGCCAGACGGCAAACTAGGGTTAGTGGATTTGGCAGAGGGGGGTCAAGTAAACATTGGCTAGTTTATTTCCAATGTTCGGGCTGAGTAGATCGTTGAGCACGTTCTCCGAGATGTAGTTGCCCAACTCTTGTTTATTGGTGCGTTTGACTCGCCAGCGACGTAGCCAGGATATCTGAACGAAGGTACGTTTTGAACAGTTATTTAACTACACTGTTTATAATGGATTTTTCTGAATGCTGGCTTTGAGTAATTGTTGGGGCTAGATAGGGCTATAATAGAGAAGAATACTATTATAGGTTTCTTGGAGGTTATTTCTGGGGGTGGGTAGTATGTATCTTGGCAATTTTATTAGTGATATTAGGTTAGGTGTGGAGTAATTGTACAATACGAAGCATTGTATTGTTACACTATTTACCACACGTAGTCAATGTCAACGACTATCAGGGCATCCACAAGTACCTGATGGATCTGTACATCACCATGGACAGCGTCATTGATGTTATTGATGAGGTCATGTTTCTCAATAACAAGGATGCGCGTGACGCATTGCTCTCTAACCCTAACACGGGTGTGGCGGTGGCATACTACACGACTGCTATGGCTAGGTTGCACTTATACAGCATCCTTGAACAATTGGGGGACCGCGTTTTGTATCATGATACAGATAGCGTTATATTTACTGAACGCCCCGGCGATTGGAGTTCACCGACCGGAGACATTTTATGTGACCTAACTGATGAACTTAAATATTACGGTCCGGGAAGTAACTTTAGCGTCTTTGTATCTGGCGGTCCCAAGAATTACGCATACCGAGTTTGTGTTGGTGGCGACCCTGCCAAAAAACTGTTTGAAATGTTCGTGGGATCACCATAAACTATAGCAACCGGAACGACGTTAATTTTGACGTTTTAAAAGCGATGGTCACCGAAAATTCCGCGGAAAGATACATACAGATACCACACTAAATTTTAAGAAATGGTCTGGCGACTGTATGTACCGTTTCGCAGACTAAATTCTATCGGCCTGTGTACACCAAACTACGGATAACCGATTATAATAATACGTTGCCGTTTGGGTATCAGAGTCCTTGTAAACGCACTCGCCACGATTAAAAGGTGATAATTTATATGGAATGAATAGTCATAATTTTTTTCTTTAACTCTAGACAGTTCCACTGACATACCATTTTTCAAAGATTAGAGATTTTTCATATTTTTTTCTGCATGAAAACACGCATATTTTTTATTGATTTATTTTATGCACCAGTGATACTTTTTAATTTTTTTCTACCACCAGTACAATCCGTCACCTACCTGATTTTTTTAGACAAATAGAATTAGATGTTTTTATATATTTTGATTCTAGTCAATTTTTTCTTTGTACATATTTTAAATTGAAACCATCTGTTTGTGTACATATATTCAAATATTCTTTAAACTGGACTTTGTAAGTTAATACCGAGTTCACTATTCCCGCTACGAGCTCAAGAAATTGAATATTGTTTCCTATTCACCTCAACGTGTATAATTTACTTCAAGTTGTAAGATAGATTCTATAAGTATAATTTTTTGTAAAAAAATATTCCAAGTACACTTTTCATGGAGTGAGCCAAATTTCTAAAAAATTTATGTGTGTGTAAATATATATTTCAAGTATCCTTTTGATTGTATGATATATATTTATATAAACTTTTATTTGTGTGTAAATAAATATTCCAAGTATACTTTTTATAGTGTGAGATATATTTGTACAAGCTTTGATTTGTGTATATAAATGATCCAAATATAATTTTCACGGTGTGAGATATATTTTTATAAACTTTGATTTGTGTGAATACATATTCAATGTATACTTTTCATTGTGTGAGATTTATTTGTGTAAACTCTTATTTTATATATAAATAAATATTCTAAGTATACTTTTCAAACCGTGAGCCATATTTTTAAAATTTTGATTTGTGTGGATAAATAAATACTCCCAGTATAGTTTTCATGGGATGAGCTATATTCTAAAACTTTTATTTGTGTAAATAAATATTCCAAGTATACTTTTCACGGTGTGAGATATAATTGTAAATAAATATGAAATGAATACTTTTTACGGTGCGAACTATTTTTGTGTTAATAATTATAATGAAAACTGTTATGTTTGTGTTTAAACGTCCACACCCGCCTCCTTCCTATCCTATAAACGCACATTCATTTAGCTTATAATCTTATTCTCAAACATTATGGACAAGTGGAAACATCCATTTTCGGCCATAATCAGCGGCCCTTCCAGCTGTGGAAAGTTACATTTTGTAGTCGATTTTATCCGTAGCTTGGACACAATGTGTGACGTTAAATGTGATAAAATCACATGGTATTATGCTTTATGGCAACCGGGATTTGAACAAGATGGGTCAAGTCCCCACGATATATTCTGTAAGGGCTTACCGGATATGGATTACACCTGTAATGACTCTCCACAGCTGATTATCCTGGACGAACTGATGCGTGAAACCAACGATGTGGTCGTCGATATTTTCACTAAAGGATGCCCCCATCATAATATTAACGTCATGTACCTTACACGAAATATATTCTACCAGGGCAAGGGCCAAAGAGAAATCTCCTTAAACGTACATTATATCGTACTTTTTAAAAATCTAGAAATAAAGCTCATATTCAACACTTAGCACGTCAAGTCTGTCCTGAAAGCCCCCGTATCTTACAAGAGGCTTACGCTGATGCTACAAGTACTCCTAACGGCTATATATTGTTAGATTTCAAACAAGGTACACCAGAGTGGTTCAGCTATAGAACCCTCACAAATGTCGGGTGCTGCGTGTACCTACTACGCAAAAGCTAAAAAAAGCACCAACACTTCCCGATTGCAGACCATTTCATAGCCATGAGTCCCAAAGTTCTGAAGCAAGCACCTCTGCTACGTGCGATGTATCGCATTAACCCACAGCGACGTGTCACCTGGGTGAAAATTGCCGACAAGAAACTGATTGACTTTGTTTGCGAGTGTTCTTACAACACTGTAAAAGGTCGGGTGCTGTTGAAAAATGTGCAGAAGACAAAGCTACCTGCTCACAATCAGGTGTTGTGCAAGCTGATCAAACGTGGAGAGTGCTGGAATAAGAAGAGACGACTACTCGTTCATAAATAAGTAGCATTCCTGCCCTTACTTTCAGTGGTGTCATTGTTTCTTTATTCAACAAGTAGCTAATGGAACACACTAAAAATATGATAATAGTGTTCCCGGAAACATTACACCGTTACGGGAACAACACCAAAGTGATGATAAGTCTAAATGGACTTTATACCAACAAATGCTACAGCGCTATCTACACTTTAGTCACCACCCTACACTGCCGGAAAATACCACCACCACGACCATCCCTGAAGGGTTTGTACTTCCCATCTCTGCTGTACTCAATACCGTACCAGTACAGGCACGTAATGAAAGGCTGAACTATTACTAGAACATATTATTTCCCGAGGCGGTATCTCTTGGGACAAAAACGGGGAAGTGAGTATTCACGATACGCCTCTCTGTGGATCAAATTATGTGGATTTAGTCAACAATCGGGTCAGAGCAAGAAGACACAGTGAGCAATCTGGGTGGCGAGAGTTTCTCACGGATCTTCAAAAAGTAAACGTTCAAAAGAATTTATTGTAAATCCGAAAAGTTTAGCACATATTAGAAATCCGACGACCTTACCCCAACCACTTACACCGTCGCAACGCCCTAAGAAGAAGAAGAAGAAACTGAAAAGGGTGGACAGAAAGAGGTGGCTCCCATTACGAGTTTAATGGCACGTTTAGTTGACATCTACTACGACATTTCTCATCCTGCAGGGTTTGCAGGGGCGGCGTCAATCATAAAGGCGTACAAGAAAGATCCCGGCAAAGTATGATAATGGCTAAGTGCGCAGGACGCATATACCCTACACAAGCTGATGATAAAAAAGTTTCCACGCAACAAGAACGTGGTGTCAAACATTGACGATCTCTGGCAATGCGGTCTCAACGATATGCGAAGTCTCGAAAAATACAACGACGGTGCAGTGTACTTGCTCACTCTTCCTTCCAATACGGGGATAGTCGTGAGAGACGCCTTTCTGGACATTTTCAAACAAAGCGGCAATAAACCTCTAAGTTTACAGACGGACAAGGGGACAGAGTTCATGGCACTTCTAGTCATGAAATTTCTCAAGCAAAAGGCGTGCATTACTACACCACTCATAATCCGGACGTGAAGGCAAGCATCATGGAACAATTCAATGAAACTCTTAAAGGATGCATGTGGCGCTACTTTAACAAAAATAACATGTATCGGTATGTGGACGTCCTCCAAGATATCGTCAACAGTTATAACGGCGCAAAACATTCCAGTATCATGATAGTGCCTGCCGACGATTCAAAAACCAATGTGCTTCAACTCAGAGATAATCTGTACTACAAACGGCGTCCAAACTCAGATATTAAGCCAAAAATGAAAGTCGGTGACACGGTGCGTAAAGGCAAATCCAAAATGTTGTTTGGAAAGGGCTACGAAAGCAATTGGATTGAGAAATTTTCAGCGTCAGCAGTGTCATGTTGGGCAACTAGTCATCTACAGGCTGACCAATCTTGATGGCAAGGAGGTGGAGGGAACGTTTTAATAGCCTGAATTGCAACGTGTACATCTTCCAGAAACTTTTAAAGTTGATAAAATATTACGTGTCAAGGGTAAAGCTGGCGGAAAGAAAGTGTACGTGCAGTGGAAAGGTTACCCCACCATGTTTATTCTTGGATTCCTGCCAATTACGTTAGTGCTCTACCAATAAGGACCAGTTTTACACCACTTTGCCGAGCGAGAGCTCTATGAGATATTTCCTGAAAAATACCCAGGTGAATTTTACCACGCAGCTACCCTACCGTCTTACACTCGAAGGACAGTGGAAAGTCACTCTCACCGAAATCCAATATCCGTATTTTTTCAGCACCGTACCGGAGGGTAAAATATTGTATGGTACAGCCTGGTGGACGTGAACGGCGTGGAACAAATATTTAAGGATCATATCCCTCCTGGAAACTACAGCACTATACATGAATTGGTCGTAGCCCTAAGAGAAGTAGAGGCTTTTAAATGGGATTCCGGAGTTGTATTCAAATACAAAAACCCCAACAAAAAGTGGACGTTGTTTCTTTTTCACCAAATATTCAGCTGCTAACACTATCAAGTCAACTAAGTCTACAGCTCGAGTTCGATTCTCAGACGAATCTGATCAATGTCCCAAAGTCACCGTACGCCACCAACATTCTACTAGGCTTGCCCTCGAAAATGTACATCTACACAGATATTGCCAATCCTCAGCCCATGGGTAGCATTGTGGCACCACTTTTACGTATGGTTGGTATCAACAACATAAGCTATCTCTATGGCATACATAGGACAGTTAGTTATGATCCGTTGTTCTACGTTCCCGTATCTAGAAAGGAAATTGAAAGACTGGAAATAAATATAAGAAAAGGCACTGGTGAACCTGTACCATTCGAGTTTGGAAAAGTGGGCGTGAAACTTCATTATCGACGCTGCTCAACATGAACTGTCTCTACCAAAGATAATACGTAAACATGGCTGGAACAGGAATATCTTCAATCTACCATGATGTTCCCTATCAACGTGGGCATGGGATAGGAAGTTTTTTCAGCGGCCTTTTCAAAAGTGTCGTACCGTTTCTGAGAAGCAGTGCTAAAGCAATTGTAAAACAGGCGCTTCATACGATAAGGGTATCGACGTGTTCTCTGACGTCACCAATCAGCGTCGTCCTTTTAAAGAGGCTCTACGAAAGCGTGTCGGGAGGCTGTAACAAACCTGAAACGTAAGGTGTAGCAGAAGATCGACACACTGATGACCATCTCAGGCTATAAATGGCATCGTAAGAAGCATTAACGTCAGTCTTGTGTCTTTTACCAACATTAAAAGGTCAAGAAAGAAGTGGTAGATATTTTTAGTTGAAATGTCGTTTCTAACCCCTGTCCTGCGATTGTGCCAGAAGTGAACTCGATCTCTTTTCCATCCCACCCACGCAAACCAGTCTTGAAAGTGTACAATGGCTCCAGTACAAAACTGCCTCTTCTCTCACCGATGATTCACCCATCAAATTTGCCGTTACCGGTCAAGGTGAGTTCTGTATCGATCTTTCACAGAGTATGCTCAATCTCAGGGTGGACATCATGAAACGCTACGGTGGCCCTTTACCAACGGTGAATAAAATCGCTCCCGTCAACAAACAGTTGAGTTCCCTATTCACACAAGTGAATGGATTTTTAAACCAAAAACTAGTCTCACCGCCCAGCAACACGTATGCTTATAGATAGTATATTTGCCCGATGCTCAATTAACCAGTGACGCCAAAATAACACATTTGACTTGCGGTTTGTGGTTTGCAGACAGCCCCGGAAACTTTTAGAAGGCTAACGCCAGAAACCAGATATTTGAGGCCCGTTGCAGTCTCACCGCATAAAGTAAGACGGTGGATATTTAGGGGTATTTCAACGGTGACGTGATTAACCAATATAAATATCTTTTGAACAGCACCGAGCTCAGAGTTGAGGCAAATTTGGTTCCTATTACAGGTTACACATTTTAAATTGAAAAATAATTAAGTTGAACAATAAATAGATTTATTAAAAACAGAAATAACAAAAGTAAAGATTACAATAACTTTAAAGGTTATACGCTAGAAGCTTAATGCAGACAATCAGACTTTGTGATTTGTGATGGTTTTGACTGTAGCTACAAGGGCTGTGCAGGCGCCGGGCTACAGGAAGAAGTTTTCTAAAGGAGAGAACAACTAAGCAGTTATTAACTGAAGGAATCGAACAAGATATACACATAAATTTTGATCAGTTTTACTTGATTGGGTTTTAATATAATATCCTTTAAACATTTCGGATAATGATAAACAATAGAAGGAACTGTTGATAACAACGGTCGATGGCTAATAAGCAGGTGTCAACTCACTTATAGTACTATGGCTGGTCTATTTCCCTTTAGGTACTGCCAGAGCATTCAATAGTACATAAAATTCTAATAGCAATTACACTATGAGCAACACAAAAATAATAAGAGCCAAACAAATGGCAAAGAAAAAAAAGGTATTATTTGCGCGTACTCCACTATGACTATAGTGAAGTTTCCTGGTTTGCTCACCGAAGCTAATACCGAACGAGAAGCGTGAATACTTAACCAACCCAAAATAAATATTTACATCAACTCAAATGTGATATGGAATACAAGACAGCCTGGTTGTAGCCATCCAAATATTAAACAGATGCGCGCGACGTACACGGTGTCATGAGAAACATTGGCTCAAAATAAATTAATGGAACTTGTGGAATTTAGCAAGTCTATGACTAAGACATTACTACTTTCCGAGACAAAGGCTCATAATGTAAAGACTGTATCATAAGGACACAGGGAAAATTGTAGGTAAGACTGATTTACTAAGTCAATAAAATGGGACCTGTCCTTCAGACTACAGGACACGATATTTAACCAATTCACTGAAACTCTTCCGTCTTGAATTCAACAAGACTTGAAATGAAATGACTGTCCATTCGACATAATATTAAATTAACAAAAATATGCTCCAACAGAAAATATAGCAATGTCAAGATCTACATAGGCTAGTGTTTTGAACAAACTAGACTCCAAGTCATAAGGACTTGACGTTTTTCAGGATACTCAAGTCCTCATAGTAAGACGTCCTGGCCAGGCTGGCGATGGATCTGACGGCCAATACTCCATGGTCGTCGTTTTCTTCGTTACGTGACGTTGTAGAAGTTCCTCCTTCGACGCTGGGTTTTAGTAAACAGGTATGATGTGAACATGGGAGCATCCCTATATATAGTCCCAAATTTGATAAGAACGGAACAAAGCAAAAAGGTGATAAACTCAGGATGATAGAAAGGGAGAAAGACGGATGAAGGCTGGGGAGAAAAGTGAACTAGGGACCGACGCTTGCAGGGTTAAGGGAAAACATGTTTCCTTGGATCAACGCCAGTCTTCTCTGATGCGGAGTTGGTCAGTGGGTCGATCTCGATATACACTTCTTTTGTTCGTTAGATGTAGTTACGATAGTGCGTGGGGCAGCCATCATAGAATAATTTTTCTTTTCCCCCACATGTCAAATAAATCCAAGAACATCTTGAAAAGTTGAGTAGATACCAAGCATATTTTATTTAAATATATCTGGTTTGATCATGTTATATGGTTTAGTTGTTATTTTTATGAGAATTTGTGATATAGACGTCCTTTATTATATTTTCTTGTATACAGCATGGTAAGCGTATGTAACTTTATCTGACATCATCCAATGTCAAAGGGTATCCGTTAAAGTATTCATTCATAAATATGATAATATCAATCCTCTTCCCTGACATCCGCTACAGTATTTATCAAAAGTCAATATTTTTTTAACAACCACGTGTTTCAAGTTAGGGGCACACGTAATTGTATCTGACTGCATCTAGTCAGGGAAACTAGACTTTGAGGTAGATTACTTTCAAATAACTTAATATTACTTCTTCCTTTCGTAAATTATCAAAATATTTATATTTAATTTCAGCTGTCTAATCTGTCTGATTGACATGCTACAGAGTCAAGTTGGTCCGTTCCAAAGACGGGTTTGGTCTTATGGCCGTCCCTGAACTCCCTAACTTTAAGATTCACATCGCTGAAACCGGCATTCTAGTGCGACGTGTCATTGTAGCACCGTCTATACTTTTGGCACATGCCAAGGCATTAAACGTCAGTCCCGCAAAGTATTCCATCACCCACTTGGAAGTAAAAACACTCACTATTCCTAAGGGTGTGCAAGATAAATCACTAGACAACGTATTCACCGGACAATTACCCAAACGGTGCATCGTGGGATTTTTATCAAACCCTGCATTCAATAGGGACGCTAACAAGAACCCGTTCAACTTCCAACGCTACGGCATGAACCATTTATCGCTGTACGTGGACGGGGAACAATTGCCATCGAAACCGTTACAGCCCAATTTTTCTACGGCAACTATGTCATGTCCTACCACACACTGTTTTCTGGAATGGGTATCAATATCATGAGCGAAGGTATCGACATCACATGGGAGGACTTCCCTAAGGTATATCATTTGAGGGCTTTCGATCTCACACCTAATTTGTCCGCCCACATGATATCATATTGGAATTTGACGAGACATGGCTCTCTGAGCATCGAAGTAAGCTTCGCCAGCGTTCTCACCAAAACCGTCAACTCTATCGTTTACGGGGAGTTTTCCAAAATCATCACCATCGACAAGGACAGAAACGTCGTGACCGATTGTGGGAGTTAATATAGCGACAAACCGCCCCTTACACTCGTCATTTAAATCATGGACGTCATTGTGGGTTTCCAGAATTTCATTGACGACCACAAAGAGTGTATCGTCAAGAAACTGAGTGTTTTAAATGTATGCGATACATTACTTACACATTGGGTGTTAAACCCCCCGTACGCTATCGAAGAACGTTCAGCCGCTACTATAAAGCAAGTCGACTATATCGTCAACAAACTGCATGGTATTCCCTGAGATAGTGGTGATGTGGATTACAGGCTGCTTTAATCCCTCATCTCCCTTGCCACAAAGCGTGCAGAATCCATCTACATCAAGGAGGCAGAAGAGAAAAAGGTTCTAGTCAAATACGTGCCTAAGCACGTCGTAGATTTGTACGACAGAGTTGGTTCACCTTTGATAACACCTTAATTGGGCCGCACCATGTGCATGGCACATAGTTCTGTATGGAATTTCTCTTCGGTCTCCATCGTTTTGGAACTTCAAGATTGGATGATTGAAGATAGACACGCACACCATAAGACATGCGCTGAAAACAACCCCGTGGTTCCTTTCTGTATAGTCGGGTGTATTCCCTGCTGATCAACTACCCGCAAGAATAGCTTGAACTGCTGCTCTCATCATCAACACAGATCCACACACAAAGCCCGGGACGAATTGGGTCACCATCTTTATCGACAATAACGGCGTGGGAGAATATTTTGACAGTTATGGTTTTCCTCTCCGTATAAAGTCACATCTGGCATTTATACGCAAAAACATTTCACGCACGTCTCATAGCACGCTACAACTTCAAATCATTGCCTCAGACGTTTGCGGATTTTACTGTCTCATGTACCTTCTCTATCGCGCTCATAACATTCCGATTAAAACTTTCCTAACCCTATTCTCGCTCACCAATCATACAGGCAATGACACTAAGGTGGTGAGATATTATAACACATTTTTCAAGACTGTAGGGTCCTGCCGCCCCTCAAGAGTCTGCGTCCGATAAGCGTGCGCCTATAAGGGCGTCCCGATGGAGTTCCGGCCATAACCGTGACAGTCATTGAAGCGAACAAACTTCATGGAAGGTCAAGACGTTTACGCCCACAAAGCAAAACCGGTGAAGACAATCGCCATCATCAGTATTTTCAACACTTTGTTTCCGCTGGACGAAGTCGATGCCAAGTGAGTCATCGTCGGCATGAGTGTCAAGAACAACTTTACGCCCTATGTCCAGTTAGAAAAATGTGGAGGGAACTGTGCGGTGTTTAACCGTACAGAGTGGCAAGAACTGAGTAGCTACAAATCGGTCATATCAAAGTTTTTCAGCAACACGCAACCTCCTCAAAAGATTAGTCTGATTAATCATGAATTCTCTCTGACATGTGTAGTGAACGTATGGTCGTCATCAGTGAGAAACAAGATGCTGAATTCAAACGGGTCACCTATCTAGCACCTAGCTGGGCGCTTTTTTGTGATGTGTGGGACCTCATAGACGTTGCCATCTACCGTCGGGATATGTGGTCGACACCCGTTGAACGCTATTGCAACTATTTGATTGACATATTCGTCGTGGATGTATGCGACACGCAAACAGAATCAGCGGATGTCATCGATCTCAAACAGCCTAAGGTGGAAACGCACATCAGAAACCTGGATTATATCAGTGCTACCTACTTTAAACGTCAAGTCGCCGGTTTGGACTATTAAATGCTGGATTGTTAACTAAAAATAATTTTTATAGCCCATTTAAGAGACACTGTAGAAAAACGTATGAACAAATATATGTGGCATTCCTGTTAAAGTGTATAATAAATATTATGTATGATTTCTGTGAAACCTTTAATATATGTCTGTAAAACAGTTAATGTTTTTTAAGTATATGTTTTGTAATATCTTGTTTATTCACACAAAAACCTTTCTGTCCCCTTAGACGTAGATACAAGTCTAAACTTTTCGAGCCATCCAACTGTCTTCAAATATGAACAGGATCAATTACCTCTTCTAATAGCTCACGGTTTAAAAATCACGACCTATTCTTGTCTTGACTCGTCTTATCGAGCCGCCAAACTGGCGGCAGTCATTGTGGAATCCCCATTGCGACAACATTCAAGGTCGTGTCCCGACTTGTCTTCTCAACCCGCCAAACTGGTGCCTGTCATCAGGGAAAACCCATTACCCTATAAATGATGGGGGAGGGGATGCACCCCAGAAAAGCCTATTGCCAAGGGGGGGTTGCCAGAGTATATGACCTAGCTCATTGTTTCAAGGTCACGATCTATTACTGTCTTGTAGAGCCGCCAAATTGGCGAGAGTCATCAGGGAAAACCCATTTTGACTTCAATCAAGGTCACAATCTATTCTTGTCCCGACTTGTCTTGTCGACCCACCAAACTAGCGTTCATCATCAAGGAAAACCAATTACCACATAGTTGTATGGGGGAGGGGGTTGCAACACATACCTCTAAGGAGGGGAAGTGAGGGGAAGTGAAAGGGGTCTCAAGACAGGGGGAACCATCTCTTAAACTCTTCGCTAAGCGGCCGGGCAAAGAAGATGGTCCCAGATTTCACTAGCGATGCCGAAGGAGAAGCGCGGTACCGTGGACTACACGACAATAAATAAATAAAAAACTCCAACGCCCCATCCCAATCCTACCTGACATAAAAAAACAATGAATTAATAACCAATGAGCACAAATAAAGAACCATTGAGCATACATAAATAACCAATGAGTCAAGAATAAACAAGTTTGTATCAAAGGAAAGGGGTCCGGAGTAGGGAAGGAGAGTTAGAAGGAGGGGAGGGGGAAAACCAACAGCCAATCAGAGAGAGAGGGGGCGTGGTCACGTGATAGAATTCAACCAATCCTGATCTGTTACAGCTGGGACAACTAAATACTCTTAGCTTAAACTACAATGATCTGCATAAGCTGAAAAAATTATATATATGAGAATTTAGGAAACATACGTTAATTATATATCGAGAAAAATAATATTATTTCTTTTAACTCTTGTACAAGTTCTAATTTTAAAAATCTACATTAAATCTCTCTCATAACTTCCTGAATAACTTATAACACTGTTCTTTTGAGAACGTCACAGGCTAGATTGTATTTTTCTAATAATATGCTTGAAAAATAGATTGTGAACTATTTTCGTCTGCGAATGAATTGAAGCCACTAAATTATTCTGTATGTCAAAATGTTGTACACAGAATATATATCCCTTCTATAGACACCGCATTTATCAAGAAATATATTAAATAAACTGCCTTAAAATATTTTTATAAATGCAAAAAAAAAAATTATGTTAAACATAGCAAACAATCATTGTTATATAAGCCATATTCACCAAATAACCTTCATTTTTCGAAAATGCTAAAGCTTGTTGACATTACAAGAAACAAACTTTCTTAGTTAGACATGATATTGCTTAGGTCCAATAAATACCCCCATCGCTAATACTAAATGATAATTCCATCCTAACATGGAAATTTAAGTCATTAGGAAATTCCATAATCTTAAAGAGATTTGCTATCTCACTTAGTATTTTGTCAAGGCTCTTTGGCTAAGCTACAATAAAATGAATAGGTTAGAGTTTGGTAGATTTGGGAATTAGAACTAATGTACTTATTGTTCCTCTCTGTTACCTTATAGTAATAGGCCACTCAAAATACCATAAGAAAGGGAGGGAATAAGCTAACATACAAAATAACGAGAAAAAGCATTAGCAAGAGCTAAAAGTAAGGATAATGGTTTATTGAATAATATGACAATAGTTCACGTGGCCTTAAAGGGTCAATCTGTGGTTATAAAACATTGTCGAACATATAGTTAGAACGAGAAACAAAGGAATAGTAGGCAGAGTCTAATTGACCTTGTTTACTTTAAAAAAGAAAAAGCAAACAGATAATAACCTTTACACAAAACTACTAACAATAAAAAGCTATATGAGCTCTTTATGGATGTTAAGAAGGTGTCTGAGTTTCTATAGACAAAAAGGAAACACATTTACTGAAAAGGATATTAAATTTTACATATTATTGTTGTTATTATTGTTGTTATTATTATTATTATTATTATTATTATTATTATTATTATTATTATTATTATTATTAGCACTGCGTCTTACTACTCGTTCGGGTTATCACTTACGCTAATGTGTAATGGTAGGGTGATTGTGAGATGAAATGAAGGACCTACAGTTTAACGTGGAATCCCAACCACGGTGGAGGTCTGGCATTCTTCACATTCACAAGATGTCTTGTCAGAGGTGAAGGAAGGGTTTGGTAATCATAAATCTGTGCCGGGACCAAGGATTGAACCCCGGCCACCAGCATAGAAGTCTGACCCCTAGACCACCAGGTCACCTAAATTTTACATATTACATATTACATTTTTTAAACTGACACAAGAGGTCGACTTCAGACCGTAAGCCAATTCTCTCACGGGACTACTTGAAATGGCATCATCAAAGTCTTTAACTAGATCGCAACACAAATTAAATCCAACAATGGTTACTGAGTTGATATTCATATTAGAAAACTTTGCAAAGTTTTAGAGTTTACATAATATAAATAGCAAATTTTACGTTACATAAATATTAGAAAACAAAACGATGAATTTAAATGATTTTTAATAAAATATAAATGCACCTCAACAAAAATTAGTTGCGTACGAACAGCAATTATTAGAATATTACAAATGAATCAAAGATTCAAGCGCCCAAGAGGCGACACCAAAATAATATGGTTTCAAAGTTAAAGTTTTCTTTAGATATACTCATATTTTTAACAAAAATTACAAGTCTATCTCTTAAATTAAAAAAATAGAGTTCTAATATCTGTGACATATAGCTTCACAATTTAGATAAGAATCATGAAGATTTACACAGCTTTACAACTTTCCTGGTTGAGTCCATTTTCAGGAATAATCGTCTCCTGACGATATCTAGTTTTAATAGTCCATATAAATTACAATAGTCCACCTACGGTGGTGCCGGTTTCAAGAGTCAACACTTTGTTCAGCATCGCCATGTTTTATAGCGTCTCGTTTCTAAGGGAAACAAAAGGGAGGATAAGTCTAACCTATCCGGTGACGTCATGTTGGTGTAGTGCTGCATTCAGTTTGACACGTACACAACTTCTCTTCCCGCTCTCTGATTGGTTATCACGTCTTCATGAAGATTACCCGTGGTTTGTTGATGGTGATCATTTTAACTGGAGTGGCTGATGACGTGGGTGATCAGGAGATGATTTGGTGGTTGGTTCCACCCTATGAAAGAGGCAAGCCAAGTCCGAGCCCACTTCTAGAATGTTGTCCCAGTAGACTCCCATCAGAATACTTTTGACCAGGCAGACCGGAACATTATATGTTGAGACACTACGGCAGATTTGCCCCACTCGTCGAATTAGGACGTGTTGAAGTTAGGCCAGGCTTGAATTGGAGGCTATCCTAGCCAGAAGATTCAAAACAAAACATGAACACTTTATATAGAACAGAGTTGATTGTGTATTATATATTTGTATATCGCTTGAGGTTATATGGAACTAGAATAGAGAAGATTTATATTCCAGGAGTTATAAGTGAATGTCAACGTTTTTCGGAGTGGGTAGTATGAACCGAAAGAGAATTTGTGGTTGTAGGTTAACATGGGGTGGGATGGGGTCGCATCATTTTAACGTACCTTACTATACTAGTACTGTTACATTATATATCGAGAAAACTAATACTATTTCTATAGATTACTATGTATTTAATAATTTTAAAATATTTATATATGAACGCTGTCTCATAGTTTTCTGAAGTGCTTAGATTGTTACCTAGTCATAATGAAATAAAGAAACTGAGAGCTCCCAAATTTGAGTAAAATAAATGTTTACAGTGTTTGATAATTTGTCATTTAACATTATTTTTGACTTACTTTGTAGTTTAATTAAAGGCTGGTTTTATCTAAAGTTATTGTATCTTAACCCCAACCAAACAACTGTGGAATGTGCCGAAAGTCTTAGGTACCTTATGGAAGACTCCATGTACATGATCCAAGTTTAAACTGTCTGGAGATGCCACCAGCTTGTCTAAAGGGGACTTAGGACACTTAACCTAAGTTTCATTAAACTATAGATTTTTAAATCTCGTGTTTTGGTATCTTTAATTGTGTATATATAAATTCAATCAAATATATAAAACCGGCGTCAAACATTATGTTGGATATCCTTAGCCACGATTTCCTAGGGCTTGTTGAATTAAGCTAGGATATCACTTCTCTATTATAGCTTCCATTTGACAATTTTTATTAAGTTGTTTGAGATTCGTGGCAACAATAAAATTGGGAACCTTTGGGATGAAAGAAGTTCCAGCATGTGATGTTCGTATCAATACGCGCATATGCAGATTGTTTGGTTACGAGTATAATCAATGATCATAAGCAACTTCAACCCAACCGCTAACCCACTTCGGTGGCCACGTGGTCTAACGCGCTACTCTCGCTGTAGGCTAGACTGACATTGACGGGGAGATCTAGGTTTGAATCTCGGTCGGCTGTACTGAGGTAGGTGTTTACAAAATAGATTTCCACTCTCCCTCCACGAAAATCCAGGTACATTTCCAATAAATATAACCTTAGTAATTCCTAGATCTTTCAGCTTAGTTAGTATATAATCGTATAACCTGAACGGGAAGTAAGGAGGGGTGCTAAACTAAACCCTTAAACACTTAATTTCTAAATTCATGTAATTCACTACATATATACAATAGATATTGTACGAATGGCAACACAAAGCTAAATTTGGGTATCCGGTGCCTATTGTTTCAATGATAGCTCAAAGTAACCGACCTTGGGTAGCCATTGGTATTGTTCCAATGATAGCTCAAATTTGCTGACCTTGTTTCACCGGTGGCTATTGTTTCAATTATAGCTCAAAGTAGACGACCTTGGGTAGCCATTGGTATTGTTCCAATGATAGCTCAAATTTGCTGACCTTGTTTCACCGGAGGCTATTGTTTCAATTATAGCTCAAAGTAGACGACCTTGGGTAGCCATTGGCTATTGTTTAATTATAGCTCAAAGTTTGCTGACCTTGTTTCACCGGTGGCTATTGTTTCAATTATAGCTCAAAGTAGACGACCTTGGGTAGCCATTGGTATTGTTCCAATGATAGCTCAAATTTGCTGACCTTGTTTCACCGGAGGCTATTGTTTCAATTATAGCTCAAAGTAGACGACCTTGGGTAGCCATTGGCTATTGTTTAATTATAGCTCAAAGTTGCTGACCTTGTTTCACCGGTGGCTATTGTTTCAATTATAGCTCAAAGTAGACGACCTTGGGTAGCCAGTGGCTATCGTTTCAATTATAGCTCAAAGTAGACGACCTTGGGTAGCCATTGGCTATTGTTTCAATTATAGCTCAAAGTAGACGACCTTGGGTAGCCAGTGGCTATTGTTTCAATTATAACTCAAAGTAGACGACCTTGGGTAGCCATTGGCTATTGTTTAGTGATAGCTCAAAGTTGCTGACCTTGTTTCACCGGTGGCTATTGTTTTAATTATAGCTTAAAGTAGACGACCTTGGGTAGCCAGTGGCTATCGTTTCAATTATAGCTTAAAGTAGACGACCTTGGGTAGCCAGTGGCTATTGTTTCAATTATAGCTCAAAGTAGATTACCTTGGGTAGCCATTGGCTATTGTTTCAATTATAGCTCAAAGTAGACGACCTTGGGTAGCCAGTGGCTATCGTTTCAATTATAGCTTAAAGTAGACGACCTTGGGTAGCCAGTGGCTATCGTTTCAATTATAGCTTAAAGTAGACGACCTTGGGTAGCCTGTGGCTATTGTTCCAATGATAGCTCAAAACTGATTACCTTGTTTCACTGGTGGCTATTGTTTCAATTATAGCTCAAAGTAGCCGACCTTGGGTAGCCAGTGGCTATCGTTTCAATTATAGCTCTAAGTAGCCGACCTTGTTTCACCGGTGGCTATGAGCGAAAAATTACATTAATCACTAGACGATATCTGGATAGCTCAGTGGTAGAATAATGGTGCACTGATCTCAAGACATCGTGTTAGTTTTCCGTGGCTATGCGTCATTTGTAATATAATTTATATGAAATGTGGTTGGTTATATGATTAATTTAAAATAATTTACAACGTAAAGGGAATATATCACCTGATGATAAAACGCATCTAAAAACTCCACAGTGCCGGTGACTTGAAAAAATCTGAGCCCAGAAGCGTGTGGTGAATGTATTTCTAGGATAAGCTATCATGATTTTTTAGCTGTAAACATTTAATTCAATTACAAATATTAAGGTACCTTATTTGTAATTGGAGCTGTGTTGGTTTAATTAATAGTCTTAGATATGTATTCTTAACTCTACGTAATTTTCTATTCTAAGGAGTTTTTTTTATAAAACTAAAGCTAAATTTATATTTGGGTTTACGATCTGCTTTTAAACAGTGGTCTTTAAAAAAAAAAAATTTAAACTTAAAAAATGTTTTAATTTAAAATATTTTTTGACGCAACTTAAATAAATATCTCTCTTAATGAATATTGTTGTATTCTTGGTTGGCGTCCATCTAAAAAACCGGTTTTATATTTACTATGGAAATTTCTTAACGGTGTTCTAACTCTCCATGGAAAAATTTATGTGGCTGACAACAAATTAATAATGGAGGACCTCCGTCCCTAAACTCGAGAATGAAATACTTCTAAAAGTGATCCCTTTCAAGTTTGTTTTCCAGCTCGAGTCATGAATCAAATGACCTTTGGTGTAGCTACCCACACGGATAGCAACTCACTTATGTAGAAGATACAGTTTGAAACAGTTGGCACATGACGTCACGGTTTTATATTATATACTTTGGAAAACAAAAGAATAGAGACAAAGGAAACTGGTTTAATATAATTCAAACAAATGATACAGTATTTTCTAACTCCTTTGCCTAATAATAGAGATATTTACTCAAAACTCTTAAAGTACGTTAATCTAGATACTATTATTTTAAATAAATTCCATCAAAAAACACAGATAAAATAATACACATTGTTACATAAACGTGTTGAGAATGCCATTAAAGAGCATACAAATTTCCCGAACCTCAGATCACATAATATATTTTACAATATTTCAGAAACTAGTGGCTTCACATAATATATTTTACAATAGTTCAGAAACTAGTGGCTTCACATAATATATTTTACAATATTTCAGAAACTAGTGGCTTCACATAATATATTTTACAATATTTCAGAAACTAGTGGCTTCACATAATATATTTTACAATAGTTCAGAAACTAGTGGTGTCATAAAAACGTATTTCAAACTAACATGTTTTTTATACTATGACAACTTTGCAATGATAAGATATATCGTATCTCAAATAGTTTTGGATATATTATCAATGTTGGATTTATCAACTTATAAAGTATTATCTAACATCTATTAAATTCTCGAGTTCGGTTTTTCGAAAATCCCAATACTCTCTACTCGAGAGGTGCAAGGGAAGTAAGGATACAACCAAATTGAGAAATAAATTATCTTTATTTGAAAAAATATATATTTAGGTGATATCAATTTGGTGGCTGTCAAATTAATAAATCCAAAAACAGAGCCTTGACCCTGTTGTTTGATTGTGAATAATCGTGTACCAAAATGTTTTGAGCATCTTCGGTTACCGCCTGAGTTGCCAATGATGGCCAGATATCAGCTATAGTCTCCTGGGGATGTGTTGAGTGGGGTTTTATATAAATGGTTTTACACTCGCCCTCTATGCAAATGCGAGTATAACAATTCTAAATTCAACCTTAATAATTACTATTACATTAGCGTAACTATCAGGTATGCTTATAATCCCGTCTGTTGGTAGGGCGTGGTGCTAGTACAAATGATCATTTTATTTTTATTTAGTTATTTAGCACCACGTCTTACTACCCGTTCAGGCTATAGCTTAAGTACTAATTATTCTAATATATTAAGAACTGGTAAGGTTGAATTTTTAGGTAGTGATCCCGCATTTGCGTGAAGGGAAAGTGTAAAACCATTTAGGAAGCACCCTCTCCAGTTCAATCGTCCGAGATTCAAACCTTTATATTTTCACCCTCGGCAATCAGGATCAACATGAACCAGTGCGTTAGCCAACTATGCCACCGAGGTGGGTAAAAATGATAATAATATCCTATCCTCAAGTAATAGAAGACATGGCCACTAGCAGGAAAATGATACGTGTTTTTTAGCTTTTTGTTAAGGGCTGACAGTATTCAATTATTATATTTCTACCTTCTTCCGTTTCACACTTTCTCATAGAACTAAGTTGGAGGGTTGAATTACCAACGACATAATAGAAGATTGTTTTTCCATAGGTTAAAACAAATTTACCTGTTCCAAAACATTATAATGATACGTAGATTTTTTTGTTAAAATGTTTTAAATATTAAAATCACCTCCTAACCAATTTATGTTTGCTTTTAATTTTGCGAAGAAGGTAAGATGAGTAGAAAATTATGTAAAATAGCTTGTTTCATTTTCATGTAAAATAATATTTGAGATTTATTTTTTTCCGCCAAGAAACGTGTACAATAAATGCAAATTGTTTCCAAAAATGTAATCGACCTTAATTTAAATATTATTTACATTCTTTTAACAACACATGGATACAAAGAAACATTTCATAAGGAATTAAAATTTGAGTATGTGCGGATACAAACATTTGTTATATGCGTAGTTTTTGATTACAATCCCTGGAATGTTTAATTACTCTCTTTAGTGTAGTCAATATTTTAATAGCTTGAGAATGGTTAATTAAATAGTTTTAATGTATTTTTAATTATTAGTAGATAATGCTGATTTTTGTGATGGTTGAAAGTTTACTAAAAATATGTCAGTATTTATCCAAAGCTAATATAAATCTAGTCCCTAATACATAATTAGAGTCTTTTTTAATCTTATAAATAGAGTAAAACGTATTACATAGTTTATTGATAAGCTTAAAAAAAGATTACACTAAATTATTTCAGTCAGAATAAATCAGACATGGAAACTACCGAAACATCTCAGGCACGTCCATCTTAGACTCTGCCTTAAACTATGAGTGAAGAATGACCATGGGCACGGGACGAATCCTGGATAGTTCAGTGGTAAGAGCATTGGTGTACTAAGCCGAAGGTCCCGGGTTCGATTCCCTTGTCCAGGTGTCATTTTTCAATTTTAAAAATATGATATCTCAGGGAAAGCCTGCCTTAATCCATAGCAAATGTAACATTTAGCTACAATCCTAGAAGAATCAACTAAGAAAAATTTATACAACATACCCCGTTTCACCAGCCCTGCGTCTAGAACTACGAGTTAGGAAGAAAACATAAACACTACCGAGCATAAGCACGCCGTGAGGAAAACTAGCCACTGCTCTCAAGTTTCAATCGGTGACCACCAGAGCGTGCCACACAGACATAGACAGTCCAAAGAGCTTATTATGCGATGAGGTGTTGTTCTTCCACGTTCTTGAAGCGTCGGGCTGCTTGGAGTATATGGTAGAGGTTTCTGTTGTCATGAGCTTTCCCCCTCTTTTGTGATTTATATGTCTACCCCCACCTTTTATCCCTTTCTCCGATGTTATCTGGGGGTTTGTATATATATATGTCCTGTGAGGCTATGTATGGCCACTCTTGGATCTAGCTTGGACGAAGATATTGCAAGCTAAGGCTTCGGGATTGTTAAAATGTAAGATCTAAATTCTTTTTCGACTTAATGTTTTTTCTGGTTATTAATTGTTATTTACCTTTTAACTTTGCAAAATTCATAATATTAACTT
Source organism: Timema shepardi (assembly GCA_902151425.1). Lineage (NCBI taxonomy): Eukaryota > Metazoa > Arthropoda > Insecta > Phasmatodea > Timematidae > Timema > Timema shepardi. The sequence goes on along the minus strand of CABFVX010001156.1, from coordinate 6,637 downwards.
TGTAATTAGGGACTTATGATATATTTAGATTTTGATCAATGTTAAACTTTGGGTCAATGAATTTTTATGGATCTCTATACTTAATGGAAATTTATGTGGATATTGATACTGTATTTATTTTTGAGACTATCGATTATTTTGTAGAGCTATCTCTCGACCTAATTGTGAGATGGAAGAGATATTATTCTGATTGTTATTATTGTTAATTTTGGGACTTAGTTTTATTTAACGAGGATTTTTGATAGTTTTAAAAAAGAAAACTTAGACAAATTTCACATGTATTTAAAGTGTTTATTTTGGGGAATGCCTATTGGCCGTACAATAGTATGATTTTGTAAGATATTAGTGTATAATGGGAATATGTATAGAAGTATAAGGACTAATGAGGGAATTTTCGAGGACTCATGTTGTAACTTAAGAAGGTAGATATGAATTTCGTAATAGAGTTTTGTTTTGACAAAGATCACGTACCTTTACAAACTGGTTAGGTGCGGAAATAATTGATTTAGGTATTATTGTTCTCTTCTAATGTAATTGTTTTGAGTTAAAGGCGTATTTAACTATGATATTGTTTTTGCTTCAAGCATTCTAATTCATAATGAAAATCTTTTCACCAACTCTACGGCTATCTTAATAATTTTTAGGATCGCTATATATTGTTCAAACTTATTCAAATAATAATACTTATACTTATATATTTAATTATGATACTTTTAAATAAATATCAACAAAGCTACTCCAAGTCTTTTCAATGCTAAACATAGAGATAATACCCTTATATTTTGTGTGTTTTTGTATATATTTAGTTTGGGTACAAATTTATATATTTAATTTTCCTTCAGGGCAACCGTCATTATATTATTCCCGAAACTGGTGTGAGTTGCGTGCTCTGGGTTTTGAAGGTCAATCTCAGATATTAAAAAAAACAATAACTCCAACCGCTCACTCCTATTGCCTTTTTTTATTTGTGATTTGGACCTCTTATTATGTTATGATGTTGCTAAGGACAGTTCACAAATATTGTTTTTTTCTTTTTGAAAATAAACATTAAATAAATCATTAAATGGGAGTGTGTCAATGGACATGATGCCATGGACGTATAATAACTCGAAATAAAACATTTGGCGTCTTAGTAGTATTCGGCCAAACGTGTGCTTTACAACATCATATATTTTAATCATATCAAAATTATTCACAACATTAACTCTCAACAATGCAAAAACATTTTTTGGGGTGTAAATAAGCAAAAAATAATTAAAAGGTGTTTAAGTGCTACTAGCATCATTTGCTTCTTTGTTATCAATGATTTAGAGAACTGTTATTTCACATTTTAACATATACATTTCCAAAAGGATATTAAAATGCAAGTTGTATTATTTCTCCAGGTGAAACCATTCCAGTCTGAGGTTCTACTACACCAATCTATTGGTGACTTAAATATTACTGTCCCTCAACACTGGCTACAAAAACTGTTTTCGTTTGGTAAAGTTATGTTTTATCTTCATAGTCATCGCTTCTTCTGAAACCACACGTGTTTTATATATATTGTCTTCTGAGAGTATTGGGTTTGCAAAATATTATCACGTGTTATCACTGCTGACAGTTTAAAATATAATATATATCATAGTTTTCAAACAGATATTCAGTTTATAAAATAGAATTGTAATCTGAGCCCTTTCAAAGAAGTCTGATAATAGAACGCATAGTCAAGCGCTTCCACAATGTAAACAAGATATACAACTTGTTGGTAACTTGCAGTGCACGTGTGTACAGTTTCACAAAGCCAGAGATGCTCACGTGCAAAGGAAGGCTGTCATTGGTATCATGTTTGGCTAGATCATTCAGATGCAAGTGTGCGTATTTTTAAAACATATTTCCATATCATTAGCTATTAATTAATAAACTTTAGTTTTCGACTAGTTATTTACAGTCTCTCGGGTGGAGAAAGTATTGTAATAGTCAAAAAATATGAATTGATATTTTTAATGATGTTGACAATTGATAAACCTTTGAACATGAAAAAGTATTTTTTGAAATACCGTTTGTCTGTTACTGAGACTAGTACTCTGGTTTTATAAGCATACTAAACTGATTTCCAGTACTCGTCTCCAAAACATACATATAGGAAATAACTCAATTCCAACCGTAAATTAGTTAATCCTTCACCAAATCTTAATAGCAGCCCATTCAAATCTACATGTGATATAAGGATATTCATCCCTCTCAATATAGAGTATACACTAGTATTATATTATACCTACAGCTACCGATAATGTTTAATTTAGTTTTGCGCTAACCGGGTAATGAACCTGGTACTGTTCAGTATCTTTTCCTGTAACCCCTTCATAAATATTAATTGTTTCTTATGATCAATTAGTAACCCTTCCTGCTCCTGATCCAACTGAGCTCATTTTTCCTGCAATAGGGACATATCTTCTGAGTCGAAGGTTCCAAACCAACTTCTAAGGACCTTACCGCCTAAGTCAAACAAAGATCTCCCCTTACGGCGTGTTTTTATTGCCTCTTATAATTGCTCGTGCTCGTCTAATAACGGAATCCATCACACACTAAAAGTTCGATAGGCCGGATTATTTTATGACCTTTCTAGGTTTTCAGACAGTATTTTACTACCAGGCGCTGAAAGTCCCTTCAAATTGTGTCAATCTCTGTAATCAGAATCTGTTTTTTGCGTTGATTGTTTGGACTATTTTAGTGAAACTACCCCGGATTTGTAATTTAAATGTTAAGAAGTATTAAAATAAAATGTTCATCAGGCAAATCAAAGCAGTCAAATTGAATGTAGACTAAAGAAATTACGCAAGCACGGTGTAAAAGCAAAGATCGAACTTGACTTTCATTATCTAGTGTGTTCCACCATTTTTATTAAAACCACCCTAAAAGGTCAAATTTAACTTTTATTTAGAAACAGGACTATTTGAAAAAATTGAATGAATGGCGAATTGAAATTAAACTTCATCATTTTCTTGGGATATGTTGAATATAGAATATTCAAAGAGGACAAGAACTTATCATTCTGTATGGAGAGTTATATGTAGAGAAACCATTAATTCAGTGAATGAGCTATTTATGTTGTACGAGTATTTATGGGACATTAATTTATATCTATGTCTTATCTTACTCCACACTATCCATTGTACATTCCGTTCACAATTAAAGGTAGTAGTCTTAACTTTAGAGACTGCAATAGAGCTATTTATTACAATTTGTGTACCATAATTTAATCAAAATTCCTAACTTTCAGGGAAAACCACAATTACAATTTAGAATTATAGTTTATAAGTAGTTTTTCTGTAAGTGTGAACTAGTTATTATTACGAACATAGATTTAAAAAGTTAATTGGTATGCCCTATTCTTCATGTTACCAGTGTGTTTTAATTTTTGCACCTCTTTGTTGATTGAATAATGACCGGAAGTACCTGTTTGAGAAATGTTCTAACGTTTCCTCCATCTCGTTCGGCCTACAATGTGTGACTGTTATCACACGGTAACTATTGTTTAGTTTGGTTAAAGACGTACCAGGTAGTCTAATGAACAGGGGTATCTTAATCTTCGAGAGGGAGTCCATGTTTTACTATAAAATAACACCTGTTTAGTGAACAACGACGATAATTAAGACTGTAATATATTTTAGTTGTAAGTATTTAGCAAGAGATGTTGATATAATATATTGAAAAACGACATTTAGGAATCTACAAGATGATCCAAGAGATTGTTAAATCACTTCAAAAGATTTTTGAACAAGAAGTATAAAATGCATAATATATTCCCTTATATTTTTAACGATGGCAGTGTTAGGAATACAATACATATACCACCGGTATTCGAAGGTTCCAATATTATTTGCTTCCAATTACACGATAATATTCAGAAACTTAACAATAATTATCAAAGGTAATAAAAGCAAATAGGATCCTCCCACCTGACACAAAACTGTCACAGTGTTCAAAGTCTAGCTTTCTCGGTGCTTTTACTGTACGTTCATATTGAGTAGTAAGTATTTCTCTTTCTGCAACAATAGAAACAGGTTCTTCCACCGTAAACACTGACTGGTGAGGCATCAGGCCAAGGGCTTATGGAGAAGACACTTCCAATGGGTAGAGTTTTTGAGCTGATCTCAACAGCTCCGAATTAGCCGTATTCAATCAGACAGTTCTGATAACACCATCTGGACCAGGAATAATTTCTAAGACCTAACCTAATGGTCAGTCCAGCCACTTGATGTTGTCACTTCCAATCAGCACGAGCGACGTCTCCAACAAAAATAGGTTGATCGTTCCTGGATTCCAATCGCTGTACAAGTTGTTCCAAATATTCTGATCTGAATCTTCTTTTCAGCATTTCACTAAACTGCTGCAGATACCGGTGCCTTTTGGTGAGATTAGCTTTGTCTAAGGTGTCTAGGTCAGTTATTCTTCTTGTAGAAACATTCATGGAGTTAACGCTACCAGATCATAAGCATTTTCAGACATGTACGTGATAGGTCGGGAATATATAACCACTTCAGCATCACACAAAATGTTGGACATTTCTTCGTATTTCAAGGAAGCTCACCAGAAATCTTTCCTCAACAATTTTTTAACCGTTTGTGTAGCTCTTTCCCACCAACCAGCCCACCAAGAGGTATTTGGAAGGTTAAATTTCCACTCAGTTTTCCTTGCCGTATTGTAAATTAAAATGCATTCCCAATCAACCTCTCTAAAGGCATTTGCAGCTCCAATGAAATTAGTCCCATTATCAAAGTACTCTATGGAGGGTCTACAGCGGCGAGCTACAAAACGTATCAAAGCTTGCAGGAAGCCTGATGTGGAAATATACGTTATTAGTTCAAATTGCACAGCTCTATAAATAGGACATATGAAAACAGATAAAGATAATGTGTATCTAGGAACCATTATTATAATATATAGAAATACATCATGTTTCCTCGCAACAAATACTAGTCATTGTTGATTGTGAAACACGAAAGAGTTTGATTAACGAAGCTAAGATTTATGAGAAATATAAACGCCAATTTTACAAGCGATACTGTAATATAATTATTATTATCCACGATACTATGGGATACCATACCTCACATACGAGGATAGAAGTAAACACACGATAATAAGGGGTAACATCACCTAAGATTTTCTGTCATCTAATCAAGGTACTCAAGAATAAAAACAAGTAGTTTCTATAGGAATCGCTCACTTTGGTATCTATTTATTATATTGATGTTTTATAATAAAGTTGAGTAACATTAACTAAACCAACAATTGCTTGTAAGTCCCAATTGCTAAAACCCTGTCATTATTAAAACTACAAGGATTACAACAGTTAGAGAATTTTTTTCATATAAATTGTGTTAGATTTATGTGTGCTCTACCGGTCATTATTAGTACTATTTTAATCATTTTTTTTAAAGTTGAATATGATCAAAGAAATGACACAGTAACAATACAGCGATAATATTATAACAGGTAGACAGTAAATTCTTTACTTTATTTGGAAAGCTTGCCATGAACAGGGGTTCATAACAACTAATTGCAGGCCACTTTAATTAAATAAATGGTACTACATTACTTTATGTTACATGGTAGAGCTTTGTCTTGCCAAATCAAATTTCTCGGATTTAAATCCCGGTCAGTTTATGTGGTATTTATTAAAACGAGATTGATTCTAAGATTGGTTATTATGTTGAGTGATGCAGGGTATAAAATGGCTGCGAAGGACATTCCGCGGGAGGAGTCGACAATTCAGGTTGATCGGGTCAAAAGGACATTAAAAAATATAAATTTACAAGACGATACAGAGAGTATTATGAAGTTCAGGACTTTTTGGAATCCGGTTTCGAACTAAATTTTAAGTTAATAAACCCTCACCTTTTTGGAAAGACCACAATTGTAAATAAAAAAAAGTGGTCGGCAAACAATCTAAGAACATCAAGGAAAATAAAATGACCACCCCCAAAATTCCAGGTAACAATAAGTCAATATCCAGAAATAAATATGTAAAGCGGTGGCTTGACGGGTTGAGCAATTTCATCACATCCAAAAAAAATTACATTTCAGGCAAAAATTCTAAATTCAAAACTATCTATTTGGACGACAATATAACAATTACATTTGAACATCTAGATGGCATTGACATTTCTATAACTTTTGACCAATTTTTGGAAACCAATCCTAAACCAATTATAAAGTTCATTAACCCTTACTATTTTTACAGTGCTAGTAATCTCTTGATGATGTTTCGGATTGTTCCAAAATTCCAAAGTATGATAAATTTATTCCGAAAAATGAATAATTAAATGGAGGCTTGTAAAAATGGACGCTTGGAAAAATGGACGATTTCCCCTGTACATAATATGTTGACGAGGAAGAAACTAACATCTTATACAGGAAGACTCTTCTAGAGAATTAGGGTTGACTTCAGAAATTAAATATTTTCATATACATGCATGAGTTGAGAATCTTATTCAGAATTATAGTTTTAATCATTACTTTTCAAAATTCAAAATTTGAAAATGAAAACCGTACGTGTTTAAATTATGTTGTAATGATATCGATTTTTCCTGTCTTTTTAATATTCGAGATCATATTTTAAAGCAAATATATTAATATTTCTTCTTTTCAG
>CABFVX010001155.1:160512-186549 GCA_902151425.1 Timema shepardi | reverse complement strand
CCCCCTCCCCCAACTCAACAGACATCCCATTGTTATGCAAATGTGTCACAGAATCGACATTTTCACCCTACTCACTGGTCTCACAACCCAACTTTCGTGCGCGTGCGTGCGTGCGTACACACACTCACACACATGAATACCTCAGCTCGTGAACGTTTTAAAATTACAAGAGGTTTGTGGATTTCTCTGACTATTCTAATGCCTTAAATATCGATGCTTAAATTATACGCCTACCACTCTCAGGCGAATACATTGATTCCTATTTCTGATTCGAAATAGTGGGAACATAATTTAAAGCTTCACATTATTGGAATATATGGTTTCTCTCTTCACTTCTAAAACGATCGTGGCAACGGTGTAAATGGAAGAACCTATTAAATTGCTAAACGGTACACGTAGTTCCCGGTATATTTACAAGTGGCGTTACACATGGTTACCAAACTATGTCAAATTTTTATTTTATAAATAACCTTTTAAAGCTTAGTATTAAACTAATAAATTATAAATAAATACCTAAAACAAGAAGAAAAATATTATCTAGCCTTGTGATTTTTTCTTTTTTCAACATTAATATTTACAACCATATTAATCTTGTTAAAGTAATTATTCATTTAAAAACATAAAAAAGTAATAGAACATTAAATAAAAATTCTAAGCTCAGAAAATTGAAGCAAAAATAGTTCTCCTTTATAATATTAAAATTCCGTTTTTAATATCTAACTTAATAAAGTCATTATAAGCGAAATAGTGCGAGGCTGAAAATGTGATAGTTTTCATTGTATAATTTAATTAGTATGATTAGTAAAAGTTATACAGAGTCTTCTTTCTAGATTGTATAAATTCCTTTTCATTGGTGAAAACCTATTTCAAATCCATGGAACGGTTTTGTCACAATATTTTATTTTGTAATACCATGTTTTTATGGGTGAACGAGTGTTGACCAGCCCCTTAAATTATTCGTTGCATGCTATGGCAAACCTGAGTGTCTTTAGAAGTTTAGACATAAACATTATAAAAATAGGAATTAAGGACAGAGTGTATGGGAGGAAATTGCAACGTGACTTTATATTCCGGAATATGGCACCATTGAGGTAAAATCAAAGTTAACGAATTTCGAAAGTGGGCCTACAACTTTGTTAAGTACAAAAGCATCTTAAACATCCATTCTGTTTGTAAATAAGCGGGAAATTAAAAAAATAATGCCCATTATCTTTGGGGAACCAATCCACAATTCTTTCACCCGGTTCACGTGTATTTAAGACCGTATTGAGCTAGTTCCAAAACTACCCTTTCACATTTTCGTCTTCTTCCTCCCCCTGAGTATTACCAGCAACCAAAATAATTCTATGAATGCCTATTTTCATACGTACCCACGGAATTCAATATGCCACCAACTCAACCCTTATCACAAAGAGATTAGCTGTTGGGCTATGGATTAAACCTACTCCCTAACTTCCCCTTGCCCATTCGTCCAATCCTGACCACACTGCCAGGCTACCATCACTTGTCATCAAAATATCTTTCCCTTTCCGCTTGGTTTCACATATATCATTTATAGATAGCAAATTATATTAGATATCATCTGGTTATTATCAGAATATCATTTATTTTTATCCGATAATTTCCTCTAACAGTTCATTTTCTTTACCACAAACTCTTCTTACATTTCACGTCCCATCAGTCCATGTTTTCGCCATCTTGTTAGCATTAAGAGTTTATGGTAGCCATCTTAGAAATAACTTTCCCAACACTTTAGATCCCTGGCCCAAATTGACTCCAAGGCTCAAAACTACATTAATGTACCAAGATAAACATGTTCCAAATATAATACCTGTTACCCAAAGGGCAGGTTGATAAATCACCCGCCTTGATGGCGTAATTAGCTAACGCGCTAGACCTCGTGTTGAGCTAGACTGCCGAGGACAGGGAGATCAAGGTTAGAATCTCGGTCGGGTGAACTATGGGTGGTTTTCCCTGAATGGTTTTACACTCTACCTCCACGCAAATGTGGGTTCACTTTCTTTAAATTCAACCTCCCCTATCCGATTAGCGTAATTATTACTTAAACGTAGAACCAAAACGGGTAGTAAATAAATAATGTTAATGAATCCTGACTAGTGGAGAAAAATGATGAACAAATATCAAACTGTGGATTCGAATAACAAACAGGTGACCTGGCGGTCTAGGGGTAAGGTGTCAGACATCTGTGCTGGCGGCCGGGGTTCAATCCTCGGTCGCGGCAAAGATTTATCTNAGGGGTAAGGTGTCAGACTTCTATGCTGGCGGCCGGGGTTCAATCCTCGGTCCCGGCAAAGATTTATCTGATTACCAAACCCTTCCTTCACCTCTGACAAGACATCTTGTGAATGTGAGGAATGCCAGGCCTCCACCGTGGTTCGGATTCCACGTTAAACTGTAGGTCCTCCATTTCATCTCACAATCACCCTACCATTACACATTAGCGTAAGTGCGTATAACCCGAACGGGTAGTAAGACGCGGTGCTAATAATAATAATATTTAATTTTGTTTGTATTGTCATACCTATAAAATGAATACTTAGTAATCCTAAACTAGTCATCAAATACACAGCAAACATGGCCAACATATGGTAAAAACCAGCACTTTTTTCCCTTAGTGACGTAAAAGTGTGTATAATTGATAGGAACTTTGTAACGGGATTTCTGTCCTTGCCAAAGAGATATTTGTTTTGATCTGTCTATCGTTGGGTCAATGGCTATGCATGCGTGGTCTATCTAATACAAAGTCTATTGTATGAACACTCCATTTAAGTACTTTATCTATGGTAGATATTGTATTTACGATCTGGTGAACATTCCGTGCATTATAGCATATTTAGCTAAGCTAACGTTCAAGAAAAGATCTAAATGGTTTATTGTATTTACGTATTTACGTGTGTTAACATTATCATTATTTATTGATAGTTTGTGATTATAGTTTAATTTATTGGGTTTACAGTTCATGATCTTGTAAATTGTGTTTGCCAAGGTTATTGTTTAATTCAATAATGACCTTAACGTGTATGAAAATTTGTGAGTTTATCGGTTGTTGTAAGTATATGACCTTATAAAATACAGGTTGTTCCACGTAATTTGTTTTACACCTTACCTTGTAAGCATAGCTCCAAGGTATGAGTCCGCAAGCAGGGGCGGAGACCAGACCCCTGCAGGTCTGCTTGTGCAGGAGTCGAGCGTTAATTACCTCTGCATTGCAGGGGTTGAAGAAAATACTCATTACTTGCACAATTTTTGCTTAAGCTATCGTAAATATTAAATGTATTCATAATTAATTTTAGATTAAATGGGGACTTATAATTGCTGAGCAGTGGTGTTTTTTAATGAATTACTACGGTGTGTATTTTTATAATTGGGCTTCTGGTTTTTCTTGTCTGCGAATATTTATAAACACTCTAGAAGTTTCATTCAGTTATCTTATCGATATTCTTGTTTGCATATTAAGAAATCTCTCCAGAAATGTCTTCAAATTATCTTATGTTGTCTATTGTTTGTAGATATTAAGGATGCGCTTAGGAATTTCTGTACAGTTAACTTTTGATTTATACTATCTAATTATAGCTATAGAACTTTACACAGAAGTTTTGTTCGGTTATATTATGAGTCATGTTAATTTCAGATCTAAGGAAATATACCCAGAAGTTCTGTCCAGTTTTCTTCTGGATTTTCTACACAAAAAGAACCCAGTACAAAGGGCTTAAACGAATCGCAGGTTTCCTCTACGGTATCCTACTTGGTGTTGGTAGGTTTACGTTAACTTAAAGGGAATTTATTAGTTTAATTATTATTTCTTTTTAACTATAGAACAATGCTATGCCTGTAATGATGGATAAATTATAAGATTTTTTTTTCCTTTTGGCAGCTTGGATAAAAATAAATAATTTTAAGAGAAGGGCTCTATGGTATTGAGAAGACAATCAATTTGAATGTGATGTTCTCCTCTTATATACTCTGGTTTATATGTAGGTTAAAAAGGTATTTGTGTTCTCTCTGGTTAAAGGTAAGTTACTAAGAATTCGGCAGAAATGCGTTTCTCTCTTTACACCAATTTGGGTCCATTACTGATCATTTACATTCATCATCTTTTATACTTGAAATTAGCCTTAAGAATACAAGTGTTGAATTCTATATTAAAGAGAACAAAATTAATATACTTTTTCCAGGCTTCTACAACGCCGTTTTGGTTGATCTTAGCTTCACACCCCTCCTCTGTCTTGGACTGGGAACTATTCTCTGCATCCTCATTGGCCTAGGAAACGCTTTCTCCGTCCAGGTATATCTACTACCTACTTATTCCCCCTACTTATTCATCTAATTAGCTATACTTTTCATTACACCTATTTAATAATCTAGGTAGTTATAATCATTCCCCATTCTTAACCATCCAGGTAATTATACTCCTTATTAGTCCTACTTAACCATCCAGGTAGGTGTATTCCCTTCTTTTCCCCACTTAACTATCATGTATTACCTGCTATATGGCATTAGAAGTTCGAAAGTTCATTGCCGCACTTAAAAAATTACGCCAACTATCCTTACTTAGGCTAGATCTACCCAGTCCACCTCATTACAACCTCTCTCCTTCAGGTCCACTCTAATGTTATCCTCCTATCTATGTTTACGTTTTCCCAATGATCTCTTCTCATTGAGTTTGCCAGTCAACACTGAACATGATTCTAGTTTCTCCCATTCGCGCTGCATGTCCTGCCCAACGTAATCTACGAGATTTGACTATCATAATACTTTATTGTGATTGGTACAGGGTATGTAACTTATAATTATGTAAGCTCATCCACTCCCCAATAGCCTCATCTCTTTTTGGACCAAATATTTTCTTAAACACCTAGTTTTCAAAATCTCTAAATTCGTTTTCGTCTTCTAAGGTAAGAGACACCTATATAGGACTACAAGTAACATTATTGTTTTGTGTATTCTGAGTTTTACATTCCTATAGAGTTTTATATATATATATAATATATAATATATATATATATATATATATATACTACTCAATTTTTAAATCATAAATTCTCCTACTCCTTTCTTTATTTACTATTTCTATAACTCTATTTTGCAATAAAAGTTAATAGAAATTTACATTTTGCTATTTCCCTTTATTCGTTTTTTTACATTAGGGATTGCAAGTACATTTAAACTTGGTTTTCTTTCTAATAGCATTAATTACAAACAAATTAATTTACAAACAAGCATCATTATTTGATTGCAAGAACTAAAGTATGTTTTTTAAATTAGTATTGATCAAACATGATACAATATCTATTCTCGCTAAGAATTCAATAAAGGGCGATTATGTTTGGGTCTATACCTGTATATCAAAAATTTAGGTTAATAAATACTTCACAAGTGCATAACAAATTATGTTGAAGCAGGGTTGAATGTTGGAATCAAAATTCTAATTAAAGTGCTTGTTTATATACGAAATTAACGCTATAATGCGTGTTAACATTAACTGCTTATATATGATCAAATGTATTTGTTCAGATAAAAATATTAGAGCTGTTACATATTCATGCAAATATTCAGCCAATCATGAGGGCTAATACTGTAGGCCTATATTTAAGTTGTAAAATTATCTAGCTGGAGCTTTCCCGGAGATTCTGTCAAAACTAAGCATTCTGTGCTGCTATCTACCAATATCTATGTGAACAATTTGTGCACTTGGTAATTGTAGTTCTGTATATGTCTGATAGATGTCAGTCAATTACGAATTGATTTACAACCCTAAGGTAAAGTCAATATTACATTCGAAATTGATTTTTTTAAATGTGTTGTGATTCTTTTTCTTTTCTTTTTCATTTTTGGTAAGGAAACTATATTTTATGAATGAATTAGTTTTCTGTAGAAAAGTATTGATTTTTTAGGGGGTGGTGGTGGTAATACAGTTTAGTAACTGTCTGGATTCTCCACATATAATTATCTTAATGGGATAGGAATGGTAAATACATCTGAATCAATCTACATTTGCTTGGAAGGAGAGCGAGAAAACGTTTAGTAAAAAAAATATCTTAGTACCTCCAGTTAATATCTGAGCCCCTATCTCACGGTCACCTACAAACTAGACTAGACGATACTAATGTCTTTGTTTTTGTGGGTATTAGCAGTGGAGATACCAAGGGGTGAGCAAACATGGCAATGACCTCCCCTTTCACCACATCAAGACCCTAAATAATTTTAATTAAAAATTAAACTATGAGAAGTAGAATTAAAATATAGAACAAACAAAAGTGTGTTGACTGCGTAGGTGACTTATTAACTGATATTCAAACTGTATACATCCAGACACGTTAAGGTTAGGTAGAAGGGAACGCGAGAAATGGTCAGTGATTTACCAGTTTTTATAGCAAAAAACTTATTTGTCTAAAATAATTAAATTTTCTCCAGTAGCAACGTTTAGTTTAATTTTCTACACACGGCGATATCAGGTTTTTTTAAAATATCTATCAAGGGTGTCCTGTAATTTAATGACATCTTCTTTTCATTTAAAAAGTTTCTCGTCTAATGCTGCTATGCTCATGACAGAAATTAAATAATGGTTGATATCACCGTGTGTCGAAAATTAAACTAAACTTGTTAATGGAGCAATATTTTATTAATTTTAGCCAGAAAAATGTTTTTTATATAAAAACTGCAAAAACATTTGACCACTTCACCTTAAAAGTGCTCCTAAAATTCCCAATTGTAAAAAATCACAAAATAATAACTTCGATTATTAGTATAAAATACCGTAGGCCAATATAATTATAATTAACATTGCCTTTTTTACTGTATGAACAATGAGCAATAAGAAAATAAAATTACAATAGAATATATTATATAACTAATAGCCACCACTGTTTGTGTAAGCCTACATTATTGTTTCTAAGCCTTTCGTAGAATATTCAGAATTCCTCGTACTATACCCAATTTCTCATGAAGTTAAGGCTAATTAACTTCAAATTGATGTATTTGAACTGAAAAAGCTACCGGAACTGGTTATTCATGAATTGAGGCATAAGCCTTAAAAGTATCAACCACAGTATGGAGCAAATATGAGGAATTAATAATGTTAAACAACAATTACTAAAATTTACTAATATGATAATTAATATAAATATTATAACCTTTCCTTTGGGTGGGCTTTGAAAATTCATTAGAAATTTGGAAACCGATACCATTAGTTAGCTAATTTATAAAAACTAAATGTTATCAAAATATTTCTAGATTTCAAAACGAAACTATTTATTGGACCACTTTTATTTAAGGAAAAATGTATAGCCATTAAATTCAGGGGATTGGGGCAAAAACATTATAACCCTCATTTTATTTTATTTTAAATTGTGTTATCACGGATTTGTGGTAGTTTACCTCTTGAATTAAAAGTTGTTTTTATAGTCAGTCAAGACATAAAGGATAGCTAATATCGACGAATATTTTATTTATTTAAAAATACAGATTTTATAGACATTTAAATAATGAAAAAATATCCCAGCTAAATCTTTGAGGGTTATCATGTTTTTGCTCCTACCCCCTCAATTATGTAACACTAAACTAAACTAAACTAAACAGATATAATTTACAGATCTAACATTATTTGAATTATTTCCCAAGTTAACATAAACAATAGCTCCAAAGAGCTTCTAGAGGCATCTAATACTCATTCATTTTCTTAGATTCCAATGTATAGATGACTTTGTTCCCTAAATATCCCACTTCATGAACATTTTGCTCCAACTACGGCTCTTTTATTTATGAACCCACCTACCCCAAAGAAAATATCTGGGTGCATCACTGGTGTAGGTTGTAGTGTAGTTGATACAAAATTGAGCTGCTTAGTTATTTAAAAACAAATTCTAGCTGTTATATTTTAGATAGCTAGCACGGCTTCCAAGCCAGGTGTTGATAGTGAGGTATCTACAAGGTTTTCTTCTATCCTAGATCAGCTATTTAGTCTGATTCGAATTTTGAAATGATTAATAATCGTGTGATCACGTGTTTACATTGAATAGATAAACTAAGGATTTTGTAGCCAAATGCGTCCTAGGCAATTGATCCGCAAACAACTGCTCCTCCACAGATCCGATGCATCACGCTCCTGACGATACCAACCATGTGTGGACGTGGAGGTCGGGGAGTCCTCAAAGGTTTGGTGCTTGCTCTCGTCGTAGCTGGACCCATAAAAAACCTGGCCTTTAATGGGCGGGAAATCATCCGTGTGTTCAGCTGCACTTCGGGATTAACCTTCAACCTGACCAAGAACCGTTTCGACATGATGTTCAGACCCTTCCAGGAGGCGATACTTTCTCTCAAGGTCAATTGAAAAAATAGTTATTACATCTTCAGCCTCACTATGAACCAAGATGTTTAAGTATTACCAAGAGGCGATTTCTCTCAAGGTCAGATAACACGTTGGAAGTTAGGGACAGTTTATCTAAATCAAGGCATTTTGAAATGCGTTCATTCTTATATCAGTCTAGTGAATATTTTTATCTCGTTCATGATATCAAACTATCTTTCAATGGTGGACTGATGTTTTTAGGGTGACACCAGTAGTGTGAAGGAGGCTATGAACACTGTCAAGGACGCCATTGTACCCGTGGCGGAGGAGATAGAGGGCGAAGAGGAAATGAGGAAGATAAAGGAGGATAATGACTACTTGGACGAACTTCATGTGAGTTTTAACCGTATGAATTAAACCAGGGATTACTAATCTTTGGGCTATGGGCAGATTTTTGGTGAAACATGAACATTGTAGGCCAGGCGTTGTTTTATTTTCCAAAGAACGTGACTTTTAAAATTATTGTTGTCATCTTCCCGGAGTTAAGTTTAAAATTTTTGTTTCAAGTCTGATTTGAGTATTAAAACTTATTTAGTCAAGAAGAAAGGCATATCATGTTTGTCATTACTGAAACTATTGGTGAGTGTTTGTTTTCATTAAAATGTTCAAAAAATGTATGTGAAAGTCGACCTTGATTTGAAATTGATCCAAGTGTGAAAATGACTGTGTCCATCCAAACATCAATTCACTTTATTAATCCAACATCAATATTCACACTAAAAGTGTTTCAACGATCTATTTTCATGAAAATATACCAACAGATAAAAATATTAAAAGACTGTGATTTAGGTATACCTTAATAATTATAGTTGTGAAATTTTGCTGAAGATTATAAAATGAATTCCATATAGTTTTTGATAAGTCACCAAAGATGTATCTGAAACTAATTGGGTCTTAAACGAATTTAGTTTGGGAAGAGCTGCTCTAGATTTGAGATTCAGGATTGTTAGCCTTAAATATTTTTTATTTGGGAAAAAGGTGTAGGGTATTTGTTTTGTGTGTATGTATTTAACTAGTCTCTGTTTAACACTATATTATATATCTAACATTTAACTTGAAAATGAACAATATCACCTACTGAAACTTAGTTTCACTATGATGAAACTTATACTTAAACTTATACAGTTAAAGCGAAATTACTACCTTTTAGGGTAAACATAGTGTACGGTTTCCCCTCTCAAGAAAAAGCACATAAGATTGAGGTTCGAATCTTTGTCAGGTGTACAGAAGGTGGTTTTCTAATATATTTTTCCACTTTCCCGTTAGACAAATGTGGAAACACTTCCCAAAATAGAACCTTCCTAATCTCTAAAACTATTATCGTAATTAGTACATGAGTGTATTTACCCAGCGGGTAGTAATACATGATGCTAAATAAATAATTAAAATATTGTACTCTAATATAATACAATAATTTATCAAAATTTATTCTAATAGTACTTTTTGATCAAATTTCTAAAGTTTGATTACAAACACCTTAAGGTAAATTTATCAAAATAGATGTGGAGCTCTTTATTTGTGGAATTGTTTTTGAAAGAAAACCATTTTTGAATTCAATTTTTAGTAAAATATCAAATCCATTCATCTAACTAATGAACCGTTAATTTATGAATCCATTACTTTCCTAACTTTTGGATAAAAATATTGCTTTAGTATTTATTTTATATGTCATGATATTATATTATATTTCGTTTTTCAATGTTGAGGCTTATCCGTTTCAGAGCAATATAATGTGGGAAATAATTAAATGGAAATACGTGGACCGTACCTTACTAACCATTCTGGCTATAACATACTCATATTTACACTGAAGGTAAAAGACTCAAAGAGGGTGAAATTAAAATAAAATGTGAGATAATTTTCATGTATAGAGAGTATGAAACAATTTAATAAAATTACCTCAATACACTTGGTCTGGATTCGAACTACAAGCTACCTGTATGAGACAAATAAAACTAGACAATATTAGCGCCACGGTCGGTAGGACCACTGGTGTGGGTTAAACTATATAAAAGGGAACCGATAGCTGACAATCACACATTATTATTTTTGTTAATAGAAAGACACCAAGAGATCGAAAGAATTGGAGGAAAAGTATAAAGCAGAGGTTGGAGAAAGTAAAGAAAGTCTTGTGGAAAAAAAATACAAGAAAAAACTGGAAGAAAAATGTGGAGGTACAGTTGTTATAATCATTGAAGCACAATTTAATTAAAGCTATAAACCTAGTAAAGCTTAGCAATGTTCTAGGAAATATTAATCATGAATAGTAAAGCCTACATGAATACAAGTTATAAAGACATTCGTAATTAATAATTTTTTAGTATTTTGTGTAACGCATGTTACGTCCTGGCTGTTTTCATTCCGCTTATACGTCCTTCCAAATTAATAGAGTTCCTCCCCTGAGTATATAACAAAATATGATTAATATATATATATATATATATATATATATATATTGTATCATATTAAGAGGTTTTGTCATTGGTAGAGCAATTTCTAATTATATTTGTAGAATATACACAATTCGTACCTAATATTTACTTCATACTTGTATTTTTTGACAAAGACTACACCGATAAGTAATTTGGTGAGATGATTATTCCTTAATACAAAGTGGTAAGATGATTCCAGTCGCATTAGGTACCCTAGTTTCTAAAAATAAGGCTAATCTTTTTCTCAGTGTACCCAGTGTCAGTTCGGTGGACCTAGTGTCTTATTAGTGTACCTAGTGTCAGATCGGTGTACCCAATGTCTTATTAGTGTACCCAGTGTCAGTTTGGTGTACCTAGAATCTTATTAGTGTACCCAGTATCAGATTGGTGTACCCAGTGCCAACTCGATGTACCCAGTGTCAACTCGGTGTACCTAGTGTCAACTCACTGTACCTAGTATCAACTTATTGTATCTAGTATGGACCTTTAAAGGCCATTTTAAAACTTATACACTCAGTGTTTTTCTTGTGGTCCCAGGTGTATTGACCCGGGGTGCCGAAAAATGCCGCACCATTTTTGCTTCCGGTTATGATAAGTGCTATAATAAAGTGACGTGGCTGGCTGCATGGCTACTGTGCTGGCCCATGAAACTCACCTTTGTCTGCAACATTCTGCAAGGTAATAAAGTTAATATTCTCTATGTTCTCTTTTCACACGATAGTTCATATCTACTTACACTATAGTTCATTTAGTACTGGCGGCANTTTTTTACACCGCGTCTGACTAACTTTTCGGGAGATATGCTCAGTCACCAATTCAGGGGGGGAGGGGGGATCAAAGGGCCAGCTGACCCTCCTTTGAAAGTTAGAAAATTAATACAATAAACAAAATGAAAGTTTAAATTTTAGAAATAAAATACAACACAGATAAATTATAATAAAAAAAATGTCTTTTTACGCGCAGACACCTCTTAATCCGGGTCCACTTGTGCGTTATTCGTTCACGTTTATTCAATTTTCGAACACGTGTGTTATTCGTCCACGTTTAATAACTGTTCGATATTACTCCCACAAGCGAGGAAAAAATATTCGTTTTCATATAAGAATATTTGTCGTGCATAGCGAGTAACGAACATTGTTCAGCATAGAGACGGTAGATTACCAAACATCAAAGAAAACTAATCATCGCCTGAGAGCAGTTCATCCACGAATACCGAATATAGAGTTTGTGTGGACGGCAGGAGCGGCGGAATTTTGGGGGCCTCTGGCCTCCTGGAAATAATTTGCCCCTCCCTGGAATAAATTCCTCCCCTATATATATTTAAAATCCTCTGTTATTATATAATATGAAGCTAAAAGATGGCTTTAAATCAAACTACAAATGCATTCTAGGTGCATTCTATTGTCAAAAATTTGCCAGAGAAGACCGCTTTATGTAACTAATAGACTAGAGCTATCTAACTGGCAGAAAAAGTCAGGGGAGGAAAGCTCTGAACAGCTTCCAGAGTCATCCAAGTTTCATAAATGTCTAGGGGAGGACAACTTCAAATAGATTCTAGATGCATGTCCTTTTGAAGAGTTTTCAGGCGAGAACCACCCCAAATAGCCTAGTTTTTGAAATAATCCAATTTTCAAAATTTTGTTGGTGGAAGACTACCTCAAAGATTATCTTCTAAAAATATCTAGCTATCCTAAAACATTAAGGTGAGGATCACTCTTAATAGCTTTGAAGGGCATCCAAATTTCAAAAATGTCTAGGTGAGGAACACTAAAGTTAAATGTTGGCTTATAAATTATAAAAGAATCTAATTTTTTTTAAAAATCAAGGTAAAAACTACTCATAGCTTCTAGAGTGAACCATTTTTCAAAAAATTGTTTAGAGAAAGGGCCACTTCAAATAGTTTATAAAAACTATCTGATTTTTAAAAATTTGAGAGTATATCACGGTTTAAAACAGGCATAAGATCAAATATGAATGAGAAATCATTAAATGGCTTTGAACAGAAATCTAACATTGTAACTATGTTATTTATAACTATGAGCCCCCTATGAAAATTATCTGGATCCACCCCTGGACACGCTACTGTACCAATTAAGCTTATGGTATTGGAAATTAGCAGGATTATATTTAGAGGAATTGTACCCACATTTTCGTGGAGGGAGAGTGTAAATTGTTTGTAAAAGTTACCCGACTGAGTTTCAAACATCGATAACCCCATCATCGGCAGTCTAGTCCACTATGAAAGTAGTGCCTTAGACCATGTGGCCACCGAAGAGGGTGATGTGGTCTATTGTGTAGGCTTACGTAATTTATAAGACAGTATTTCATTAATTTATTATTTATAATAATAATAATAATATTTAGCACCGCGTCTTACTACCCGTTCGGGTTATACGCTCTAGTACTAATTACGTTAATTGATTGGGAAGGTTGAATTAGAGAAAGTGAACCCGCATTTGCGTTGAGGAAGAGGGGAAAACCATTTAGGAAAAACCACCCCCAATTCACCCGACCGAGATTCGAACATTTATCTCCCCGTCCTCAGTAGTCGAGCTCAACACGACAAGCGCTTTAGCCAACTACGCCACCGAGGTGGGTTTATTATTTATAGAATCAAGTTATTTATATTATTTGGATTAATACACTACAAGCGTAAGTTAGAATGTGATAGTGGACATAAACACCAATTTATCAATTAGTATATTAATATACCTGCTTCGTTGGCCACATGGACCAAAGTGTTACTCTCTCAAATGACTATAGCAGTGGTTCCCAAACTTTTGGAGACAGCACCACCTTGCACATGTCAGATTTTCTGTGAGACATCCCTGNGTGAGACATCCCTTTACCAAATATTAGGGGGGGGGGGGAATGCTTGGCCTTGGATCAGTTCATTTTCAGACTGTAAGGGAGAAAGTTGCACATGACGCCAAGCCAAGTTTTCAAGGAGCATTAGAATCCAAAACTCATAGGAAGGGAGCGCTTTCACAAGAAAAAAATAATTATGATTTATTTCATTAAAAAAAAATCCTTTTTTATGATTTATTTCATTCTTTAAAATATGTTTGAGTATACGTATCGAAAATTTGCATATTGCATTTCATTATACATTATAAGTTTTAGTTTTCCCTTATAGCCGTGACGCCCCGAACTAAGACCAGTGACGCACCAGAGCATCGCGACGCACAGTTTGTGGACTGCTGAGGACAAGGAGATTTGGGTTCGATCTCAGTCGGGTGTACAAAGAGTGGTTTTCCCTAAATGGTTTTTCACTCTTTCTCCACGCAAATGCGGGTATACTTCCTCTAGATTCAACCTTCCTTGTCCCTAACACAGCGTAAGTAATACCCTCTATGAATATAACACAATATGAGATGACCTCTAAATGTTGATATAGGAGTAATGGTGACCAAATATTAATTCCTTTGCTAGAGTATTTAGAAATAAATTATCTCAGAATTACGCTTCTATTGGTCACATGATTTTAAACTTGTACCCATATTTTTTTATACCAGCACACGAGACTTTCTATGAGCGAGAGCGAAAGGGTTTACCAATTTAACCGAGAAAGGTATTTTCACTAATACCTTCAATAGTTCTTTAACATGCCCCAATCAACAAGAGTCCGACAGCTTTACTTCCCTTCCGAAGGAAGTTGTACTACGGATTTTTATAGCTCAAGAAAAACTCGTCGACACCAGTTGGATTTGAACCCACGATCATCGGTTCCTGAGTTGAGCACTTTACCCTAAGACCACCGATGTCAACCTCGTGTTTATCGTTTACGTGGAGAGGCGAAACCAGACTAAATGTTTGTGACACTCCATTGATGTTTCGTTACATTTTATTGAAGTGTATTATGGTCCAAACATAAGCCTATCATATTGATTTTATTAACAACGAAACGTATGATAATTGATCTCATGAACGTGCCACTATCAACAGTGTTTTTTGGTATATTTTTATTTATTTCTATCCCGGGTTTTATTACCTGTTCAGGTTATACGCATTTATAATAACTAATCTAATAGAGTAGGCATGAAGAAGGAAGCATCTTAGATGTTAATATACCTGCATTTGCGTGGAATGTGATGGGGAAAACGTTTAGGAAAAACCATCCTCTATCTACCCGACTGGGATTCGAATCCTAATCTCCCCATTTTCAGTAGTCCAGTTTAACACGAGACTGATGCCTCAGACCATTTGACCACTGAAGTGTCTTATTGGCTTTATTGCTCTGACGAATAATGTTTACGTCCTTTGTACCATTTAATAATAACGCTTCTAATTTCTCTTATAGGTTAAAATTTTATTTTATTTGCAGTTTTATTTGTTACTGATTTTAATTTGTTTGAATATATCATGTTATTCTTTTGCTGTTCAATGTATTATTTATTTTATGTGCCATATTATGGCTATTAATAACCAATTTTTATTTCTCCTTGTTTGCTATGCACCATTTTAGATATTATTGATTGTTTTGAACCATGTATTTTCTATCCATCCGTGCTCTCTACATTTAATGTTATTAATGGGTTGGTATTAAAAACGTATAAATTAAAGGAAATGTAGTCATATTTACGTGGTGGGATATTGGGTAGACATAGGCCCTATATGAGTAAATAAAACTTAGTTTTTTTTAGCACCGCGTCTTACTACCCGTTCGGGTTATACGCACTTACGCTAATGTGTAATGGTAGGGTGATTGTGAGATGAAAATGGAAGACCTACAGTTTAACGTGGAATCCGAACCACGGTGGAGACCTGGCATTCCCCACATTCACAAGATGTCTTGTCAGAGGTGAAGGAAGGGTTTGGTAATCAGATAAATTTATGCCGGGACCGGGGATTGAACCCCGGCCGCCTGCATAGAAGTCTGACACCTTACCCCTAGACCGCCAGGTCACCCAATTACGTTAATGATTTTAGGGATTAGTAAGGTTATATTTAGACTAGATGTACCCGCATTTGCGTGGAGAGAGAACAGAAAACTATTTAGGTAAAACCACCCTCAGTACACCCGACCGAGATTCGAACCTAGATTTTCCCGTCATGGGCAGTCTTGTTTACTGCGAAAGTAGCAGCTTAGACCATGCTGCCGTCAAAGCGGGTTATAGATTTATTAGGCCCGGCAGAGATTTGAATCCTTGCCTATTCGTCATTGAAAAACCTGACAAAAAGTGCTTGAGGTTTATTCCGCGGGGAGAAGTATTTTAAATTATTTAGAAATTTTAGATTAAGTGCTAATTACTATTGCTCTGAAATGCCTTTAAATTCTAATGTTTTTATCATTAACAATAAATTAGATAAATAGTAAAAAGTGGAGCTTGGGCAAAAATAATAAAGAAATAATAACAATCATAAAAACATGAAGACATCACTAACCAGAAAATAATGCAATAAAGACAATTTTATTAAATATTGAAGTTATATTTAAAAATATATATTCTATAGAAAATCATGTTTCCTGTAGATTAACTTCGCCACATACAAGTTATACGCCAAAGATTACAAATTATTAATCCTTGTCCTGCGCATCTGTTGAAAGCAGCGTCGGACGTGAAAATATAAAGCTTGATTCACATTTTTGACGAAAATAGAAAACAGAATCTGCTTGAAGGCCCCGACACAGACTCTGTATCCGTAAGCCCGTACTCCGTACTCCGTGGTCCTGGTCCTCAAGAAATTCTATTCACAACTACACAGTCCATATCCATATTCACGTGACCGTTCCAACTAATGAGCGAGTTAGAGATTTCGTCCAATCGAAAGCTTCGAAAGAAAATCGTCTACAGCAAGGGGTGAGCGCAAATCATTCAGCTGATCATTAAAAGAAACTAAAAAAACAAAAATTGTTGTTGAGAAAACTTCCATGATATACCTAAAATGTAGTACATTCACTATATATGTATATAATTTACTATCAATCTTAAAATAAATTAGCCTGATAATCCATAACAAATGTAGGTACTAGTAATCTGAATGTAAATAAACCAAGCACATTTAATATTATTTTCGTGCTTCCTTTATGTATTTATGGGTTTTGATTTTTAACAAGAATATAACTAATCATAAAATAAAATCTAATCATAAACCATTTATCTTGGTGTTTATAAGATGGATACCAACGCGCATGCACATGTTTATTCAACTGTGATTGGTAGTGCGTATAAGCTGATCCTTAGAAAGTTAAAGTTGATCAACTTTTACGGAGTATGGACCTACGGATTAAGACTCTGTGACCAGAGTAATCTAATACTGTGGCATCGATTTCTTACAAACCACGGACTTATGGATACGGAGTCTGTGTCAGGCTTTGAGTGGTACAGCAATTCACACGTTCTATGTTGACACATGATGCATTGAAACGAAAACTTAAATATTTTCGCTCACTCTCTCAATGGATGTTTTCAAATTATAATGCTGTGTCGTGGCACAATCCAATACATCAATACACACACTTTCTACTAACGGGTTTCTTCAGATCTCTTCACAAAAGCCAACGATATGCTTGCTCTACGCATACGTTGTCAAATGCGCATGCGCACTGGGTTAAGATTATTGGTATTGAGATGTTATTGGTTCTCTCGTGCGAAGATCTCAGGCAGAGCGTATGAGGTAGATATGAGTTGAAACTAAGCAGAATAGCTCACGTCGATGAGGCGGAAATCTTATGATTGGTTTAGAGCTCGTCACGTGACGTTTCTTTTCTGCGAACGTGTGAATCCACAGTAAACTTAGTGGACAAGCAAATAAGATAATTTCTCTTAGTTGAAAGATATGTCTGGCTCAGGTAGCCAGGTCACCTCCAAATATTCTCAACCCGATATCGTTGTTTGCTTATCCGATATCCGTTTTGAAATCTATCTTGTTTCTAGAATAAGCTATGCTAAATGAACAGTAGGCCCATTCAAGACCTTAATAAGGAAGGAGGTAGGGACTAAATACCCTATGTTGCCTCAACACTGACATCGTTGCTAGTGTATTTGTTACACAAGGTATTTGCTCCGAAAAAGATATATTTTCATGCCATAAGTGAAGCGTACTTTTGAATTTTCCACTCATTGATAGGAAATATGTAAGGGGTATTTTTTAAACCACTCAATACCAATCGAGAGTTCATAACCCAATTCAAAATGGCCTCCATTCTAAGAGTGGCTACTTTTCATTATTTAAAAGTTATGTACTGACCAGGCTTTCTAGAATAAAAAATATATTTCCTTTGTGGATATTTTTACGAATTTTAATACATCCCTGTATTAACAAATAAATAAACCATGAAAAGTCTTCATTTAAACTATGACCATTTTCATGTTTCAGCTATTGGTGGCAGCAACACATGTGACCCTACCCAATTCTTACAGCCAGGGTTTGGTGAGGGCTACCAGCACATCAAGAGTTCAAGAAAGAAGATGAGTGAAGAAATGAAAGCTGCTAAGATTCAGTATAAAATGATCAAATTACCTCCCGTGGTACGTTTATAAATCAGATTTCTATAAATTTCCATTTATTTTGTTTTGCTCCTTTTAGTTACCATTAGTTATTTTAATAAAGGTCATGCACTGTATTGTAAATACTTATAAATACCCCCATTACAATAGAGTATTTAAAATAATGCTGAAAAACTTTTGGGTTGGATAAATATTTTAAGTCTAAACATGTATGGAATATGTTTTCCTATTCCAAATAGATTGTCAAGCGAGTAGACTGCCTCTCACTGGTTGTATCTGACATAATTTGGAAGTTTCCATCTTGTGTAAATTATTAGTGGAATCATCAGAAGTACAGTTGGATTAAATTTTGGAGGAGATCCCTCATACCTTTAACAATGTGGTATTAAAATGTTGTAATCCCGTTCTTTAGTTGACAAGTCCTGCCTTATAATCTGTAACATCACAGATACCCAAAATAGCCAACTAAATTTAACACAACACCTTGGATGACTATATTACTTGGACGACCACTTACATTTAATAGAGAAAAGTTTACAATAATTAATTATTAACAATGCTTTGTTTTTAATGTAATTTCTTGAAAAGGTTGATTTTAATGCTGGGTTAATATAGTATTGGTTCAACCTCGACTGCATCTAGGCCAAGTGTTATATTTCCCCTGGCACACGTGCCTGAGAACCCATAGTTTTCAGGAATTTTCTCTTACTGCTCCGGTTTCAATTAAATATTATTATGATGGTATAATGTACTTTGTTTTTCATGTCTTACTTACATCTCCTATATTGTGCCTGCATGTGGGAGGGTCACAGGGTCATAGAAGAAGAGTGACAACGCTAGAGATATATTATTTAGACTAGGAATGTACTGGACCCATGCAAGGTGACAGTATACAATTTAAAGAGTCGGTTCTAGCAAAACCTTGTCTACGTACCTTTTTCTTTAGGTGCCATCATAATAATTGTAGAATAAATTAATCTTTCTCTTCTAAAATCTGAATATCTATTCTAATTTGAATCAGAATCTTCATTTTATTCACATATTTAGAATATAAATATCTAAATGGGATATTATCTAAATCTCTAGGCTATATTTTCTACATTAACACGGTTTATAATCCACCCTACCAATCCTTCCCAAAGTATTAAGCTGCTACAAGCATTTTTATTATTACTGAATATAAATATGTTATAATGTGTATTCAAATTAAGTTAAGTGGAAAATTAGCAAGCCTACCTAGCATTATCCCATTATGGCAAATCTCAGTAATTTTCAATATTTTCAACTCACAGCACTCTACCTTAAAGGTAGGAGTGAACGTGAGAAAAGCTAAGTGTTTTTGCAGTTCTTAACGTAAAATATTTTTTTGGTCAAAATAAATTAAATATTGTTTCAGTACAAACATTTAGTTTAATCTTCTTCACATGGTGACATCAACAATTCTTGAATATCCGTTTGAGGTGTCCTGCAATTTAATGATAACCTTATCTCTTAATTTAGAAAGTTTGCTATCTAATGCTTACATGTTCATGACATATATTCAAGTATTGTTGATATTATCGTGGGAAGAAAAATAAACTCAATGTTTGTACTGAAGAAATATGTTTATTTATTTTGTCCAAAAGAATGTTTTTCTTCTAAATTTGTCTCTTCTATTGTAGTATTAATATAGTCTTATTTTTTTCTTTTCAAATATTTTTTAAAACTTAAATATGGTAGATAGGTTTATACAATGTTCACGAGTTCAATAATAATTAGCATGCCCTTTCCTTTTTTAAATAATCCTTATCTATGTTTTTAAATCCCCTAATAGTTTTTAAGATTATTACCTGTCTACAACATTTTTAAGTTAGTAAGCAACTTTTATCTAGCTTGTTAGTTACATTAAATATGAATAATGGGTAGGTCTATATGGATTAAATTACCAATTGGGTATATAGTTTTATAAATATTTAAACAAAAAAGCCATTTTATATTAATAGAATAATTTCTGAATTTAAAAGTTAACCTTTTTAATAGAATAAAATTGAAAAAAAAAGTTGTGTGCAATGAAAATGTAGTTGATTATATCCAAAATATAAACAAAAATATGCTACCAACTGAGTAAAATGGCAACTAGTGTAAACTAAGTGAGTATTATTATTATTATTGTTATTATTATCACCACGTATTACTACCCGTTTGGGCTATACGCACTTACGCTAATGTGTAATTGTAAGGTGATTGTGAGATTAAATGGAGGACCTACAGTTTAACGTGGAATCCGAACCACGGTGGAAGCCTGGCATTCCCCACAGTCCCAAGTTGTGATTAATACACGTCTTGTCAGCGTTGAAGGAAGGGTTTGGTAATCTGATAAATCGGTGCTGAGACCGAGAATTGAGCCCCGGACTCCCAGCTAACAAATCAGACACCTTACCCCTAGAGCACCAGGCCACCAACTGCTAAGTTAGTCAATTTCGCTATCACATAAACCGTTACACTCACATTGATTTTACTCGAACACTGAACTGTGAACCTTAAACAATTGTGTGTATGTGTATATATAGTGAGTATTGAATAATCTGCTGGCGACTTACTACTAGCAAGTCCCAAAAAATAATCTAAGGGGATTCCTACTATGTCACAAGCCAGCGAGATTAGTTTGGTTCGTAGTCAAGAATAGTTACTAGTTAGTAGGTACCAGGTACTGACCTATGTAGGTGTGGTAACCATTAAATTGTGTTGTTTAGTTGAACATCAGAGAGGCCTCAGACACTGCTCAAGAAATGATGAGGGACTTCCAGGAAAAGAAAAGGTTTTTGGATACGGCCCTAACGTTTGTCAAGAGGCTCCTGGCATTCACATTCATCAAGATCCTGCTCACGTGAGACAGTTTGTAATAATACCATTAGTACTACTTTTTAAGAAGTTCTACTTTAGACAACATATGCTATATTCATCCACTTAAACTATTTTCTGTTGTATATAAGATTTCATTGTTATCCCCACCTATTTAATAACTAACTACACGACACAAAACTCGGTGACGGTTTTTCCTTTATCAGACGTGTATTCATTTTTAGCCTAAATACTTTACAGTCAAACACGACGGGATTGTGTTTCTTACGAGAAAAAACCCCTCCGTCACCTCTCTCTTCACTCTACCTTGGCCTCTCGGAGAGAGAAGTATTGTGAATGTCAAAAAAAATTGAATTATAGATTTTGTTAAATGTCCACGTTTCATGATCTCCTGAAACAAAAAAAGGTTTTTTGTTGTGCCATCTGTTTGTCTCTTTGCCTGTCAATATCTCGGACTAGAGTCGAAATCATTTTACCGTTCAGATTAAAACTTGGTAGGCTATCTAGGACAACATTTTAGAAAACATTCTAAATGAATCTTTCGTAAGGGTAAATGAATTAATATATGTTAGGACTTAGATATTGTCATTTACAAATTGCAAATATATATGTTCAAATTATTTAATTTATAAAATCGAATAATGAAGATAGATTTCACTATAATTAAAACCCTATAAAAGTTATTTATAATCCAAGCATATGTTATTTTATAACACACTTTGTATATTTAAAATATTTACCTTGACTCAATATTTGTTCATTGTACGAGTCAAATTGGTCAAACTAACATTCACAACATAATAAAACAGTTAATAGCCAGTCTAGTTTAAACGATAATAAGAAATAAAACTTATCAAAACAACAAGTTAAAAGTATAACTTACTGTAAACATGTCTATTTAAAGGTTTTTATGATTTTGTTTATAGTATATAAAAAAAGTTACAATAACCAAATTTCCTTTAATTAATTTTTTTTATCGAAGTCCTATCTGATTTATTGTCCCGTTACTCCGTTAGGTGTTCCAGTTTTGATGTAGATAGATTTCTGGAAGCTTAATTGGTCGACATGTTTCGGTATTCAAGTTATCGTACCATCTTTAATTTTGATTTTACATTTCCATGATTATGGTACAATAACTTGATAAATGTACTACTAATGATAGTGGGATTAATATTAATTTTAGGTTTGACTAATTGATCACTTAAATCGATTCACTATAGTGTTAAAAATTATGTTAACATATGTTCTGATTATCATTCCAATACTCAACTTTTGGTGAGATTAAGGCCTAAATAAGAGATTTTTTAAATTTGTTTTATGTACATTCTATAACATTGATGTGGTTTTAAAATATACTGTCAACAATACTAAAAGGTTAAATTTATTGTTTCCTTAGTAAATAAAATCAAGAAATCAGTCAAAACTAAAATAAAAATAAATTTAAAAAATCGCGTGGGGAAATAATTTATTAACGTCATCCCGTCTCTCTAATGTGTGTTTATTTTACCATCAGAGCCCAGAACTATCACGACAAGTTCCGGACGAAGATTGACTTCGACAACGTATATGTGACAGGCTACTTCCGACGTATCGACGCTCGTCGTCACAAACAAGGTCATCACACGCTACTACCCCTGAAGAAGGTGGAGCGGTTCAAGTTCATCGACCCGTACGCAGTTCTGCCAAACAAATTTGAGCGAAAAAGCCTGGTAAGTCAAATAAAGGTATTTACCATGATCTCTGTCAAGTACGAGCTCAGATCCCTGACAAATGTCATACTCCCTCACATGGAGGAGCTCAGTGGCTGTGTAAGTCATGAAGAGGAACATGCCATACTGCCTCATGTGAAAGAACTAAAGGGCCTGGATAGAAATATGGGACACTTCCTCATATGGAGGAACTAAATGGTCTGGTAGGATAAGGAAAGGAATGTGACATACTCCCTCATATGAAGGAGCTCAGTGGCTTGACAATTCGAATTAGCTACTACACCAATTTTATTTTATTTTACGAATTTTCATTCCACAATGTGTACGCCGGCGCAATTGCAACGCTTGTAATTTCATACAAAATAATATTTCATACTATTGTATTTGAATAATAACGCTTCATAATAAATTAGTATTATTATAGATATTTTATTTCTTGCGGTACAGTGTGTGTGGTATGGCGTTATTATATCGGCTATGTGCTTGCTTGTGCTTCTCATTCCCTTAACTAGTAAACTTGTGAGCTTGACTGCTTGCACTCTTTTTTACGTTATTTGTTTTAGGGTTCTCAGACCTTAATGTTGTTCATGGAGACGATGTCAGCCACCAGCTTTCTCCTCATGGATCGACTTTTATATGAGGCACTGAGTCTAGTGGAACGACATGGCCTCATAATGTACCAACAGGAAGGTATAGTAAGATTTTCGCTGAAAAGAAACTCTAAGACATTCAAACATGTTTTTTTTGTGGTCAACAGTGATTACATTAGTCTTTAAAATTTGTTTGATTAATCCTTATCATCATCACCATCCCCTTCATGAACAATTTCCAGCCACTGGTCGTGTTTGTTTGGAACATAAGCCTCTCCAACGTATTCTTTATCTCCACCACCTTTCATCCTCCACAATAAAACAGTACTCTCCTCTCATCTACACACTCCTCTGCTCGCCCTTCAGGCACCTATCCCTTGATCTTCCTCTCGGCCTCCTGCTCCTACTTCAATATCCATCATATTATTTGGTATCCTCTATTCCTACATTCTCCTTGCATGGCCGTACTACCTTAGTCGTAAATTCTCTACTCTGCCCTGCAATGGCTCCTTCGTTTATCCCTTTCACTTTCACATTTCTCATCTTATCCATTCTTGTCACAACTTTTATAACTTGTCAAAAAAGGTTCCTCACTATCTTAAATAAGATTTGTGTGCCTTCCTTGCAAGAATATCGTACTAGACCTGGTGCAACGAACTACCCGACCAGGTGTAATGAGGAGAGTCTATTCTAAATGGTTTAGCTCTCTCTCTCCCCCCCCCTCCTCCTCAAAAGGGGGTAGATTAAAAACATGTTACCTTACTCATCCCTTATCAATTAGTGTAATTGAATATGGATTTCTTGGCTGGGTAATGAGATGTGCTGCAAAAAAGAGTGTTCTTTCACACATGTCATCAGTTGTGGTTGCTTAACTTACTAAATGTAATGAGTTATATAATCTAGATTAATATATTTAAGCTGTGTGAACTTACCTTGGTTTACTTAGATCGGTTGATTAATTTAGGTTATTAAAACTAGTCCGAGTACTTTATTCAATTAGATTTTGTTAATGTATGTTGTATGAATAATAATCAACCTAAAGGTTGGTTGAATACTCAACAGTTCCACGGTCAGCTGAAAAGCCTAGGCAGCCCTAAAGAGGACTACTAGGCAAATAAGTAGTGAATTAGTTCCCCGTTGTTTTCCTCACTGAGCCATAAGGTAATATTGTACATCAGTTTGCCAAGCCCACTTAAATGCATACACACACTGCTGATCCTACAAACGACACCTTCACTCCATTAGTATATTTCATACCTCTGCCACTTGCATATATTTTGTCAGAGTCATAAGCGAGACTGAGACAGATCAATGAACGTAACAACTTTCTATTGCCGTTACCAGAAAATGTATTGCATTGTAAACACTAAATCCGACCAGAGATGGATATGGGCTAGTTAAGTTAGGTTATATTGGTTTGTTTAGTTTAAATTAGCTATCCCTGTCTGTTCTGGACCTAAGAGGAGTGAAAAAACGGGATAGTAGAGAAAGTTCCGCAGGGAAGAACTTCATGGCTTGTATGCATCCCCAAACAAGGCACGTTGGGGTGTGATCATGTGTCGCGTGAGGGTGATGTCAGGCGTGTTCACAAAGCTTTAGTTTGGAAAAGTGAAGATACAAGCCTCCTTGGTAGTCCAAGAGGTTAATGGAAGGATAATGTTAGCATATATTTGAAGGATGTTTATGTTTTATGGTTTTCACATAAGGTTACGATTATACCGCACTTGATTGCTGGAGGTTTGGTTTGTATGTGTATTATTCATAATACGTTTAAATAATAAAACATTAGTAAAAGTAAATAATTATACTGTGGTAATTCACTGCTGATAACTTCAATGCTAATAAATGTCGAAATTAGAACCGAATTACGCTTTTAATACTAGGAGGCCGTCTTCTATCGAGCAGAGCAAAACCAGCCTATTTGATTTTGGATTAGATGAAGAAAGACCCCGTCTCCAGTTTTGACAGTGTTTTCAATATTTAACCAAACCAAAACAGGTGTGACGAACAAAATGAAGCTAAAAAGAGTTTGTGTAACATGTCAAGAATTGGATGGAGGTGTTTCAGGATAGGGCTGATAACCAGCTCTCTTTCGGCGGCCATGGGCTTATGAGTTCCGTAGTTCCTGCGATGTATCAAAAAGTGTTATAGATGGTAAATTGTCGTTTTAAAAATGTTGGTTAAGCTTCTGTAGGGATGTTTATTAATAACACACTAATAATAGCAACTATCGAATTGAAGTATTCTCACTTTCCCCAAAACAAAGTATTTTGAAGTCAATTTAGAAGCTGGTGCCATATTTAAACCTAAACTGTTTTTATTATTATCATTATTATTACTACTCTATGTTTAATCAATAGTATATTATTCATTTAATATTATAATTTATTTTTGCAAGTATTGGATAACTCTCCATATTTCTTTGTTAGTGTATATATTATCAGATAAATACGTAATTTTCAAGGCGTAACCGTAGGGCTCCGAGCCTGATATAAGTGTCCCCTAACATACCTCTGTCACTAGGATTGATTCTTAAAATATATTTTGGCAAAGCAATACCGAGCAAAAATATTACACAGGAATAATAAACCATCTACAAATCACTTTAACAGTACTCCTAGACCTTTAAAGTATAGCGCCCCCCCC
>CABFVX010001155.1:143742-160455 GCA_902151425.1 Timema shepardi | reverse complement strand
CCCCCTCTACCATTTCCGAGGATCTTTAGAGCCCCCTTGTTAAAGGGAGAATGCTGAGTATTACAAATTAAGTTAAGCTGTTGAAATAAACTGTTTTATCTATTTTTTCAACTTAAACATACTTATTTTTTAAATATAAACTTTATTTATAAAATCAATAATAGCATAGATTGTCCCAATATTAGTTGGGCACACTCCACACAAAATAAAAATATCCACATTTATGCACTTTAAAAAATATATTCACAAGATTATCTATATATTTTTATTAAGTTTTCACATTTTTAGTCAAAACCACTCCATAACAGGGGT
Organism: Timema shepardi; assembly: GCA_902151425.1. NCBI lineage: Eukaryota > Metazoa > Arthropoda > Insecta > Phasmatodea > Timematidae > Timema > Timema shepardi. Next base: position 160,143 of record CABFVX010001155.1, on the reverse strand, counting down.
GGTTTTTATTTAAAAATGACCCGCCTCGGTGGCGTAGTTGGCTAACGCGCTCGTCGTGTTGAGCTCTACTGATGAGTACGGGGAGATCGAGGTTCGAATCTCGGTCGGGTGGACTGGGGGTGGTTTTTCCTAAATGGTTTTCCACTCTCCTTCCACGCAAATTCGGGTTCACTTCCTCTAATTCAACCTTCCCAATTCCTAATTAATTAGAGTAATTAGTACTTAAAGCGTATAACCCGAACGGGTAGTAAGACGTGATGCTAAATATTATTATTTAAAAATTGATGCTTGCTGGAACAACCGTATATAGGCCTACAGTTATATAATAGAAACAAACCTAATATTATTTTTATTTTGTAACTAACAAATGTATTATTATTATTATTATTATTATTATTATTATTATTCGCACCGTGTCTTACTATCCGTTTGGTCTATACGCAACTAACAAATGTATATTATCTATAATATGGAAATTAAAAAATACATTTTAATTTACTTCGAATATTTAAAAAAAAATAGTGTCACTAAATTAAACTTATCGTAGTAATACTGTTTTTTAATATTTTCAAAAATGCATACTACAAATAAATGCCCCAAGTCACCTTTTCAAAATAAAAAATATATAATATGAATCTAGAAGCATTATAAACTTAGATATACCTGTTCTGGCATCTCAAAACTTGCAAATATCAAACTTTCGGAAAATGAAGAAAGACTAAAACAATGCATTTCAACATAATAACGGGGGATTTATCAAGATTATTAGGACTATGGGATGGTTTGGTACTGGTAAGCCTACTTCAATTGAGCTGGTTAGTATTAGCTTTTCCCCATTTTTGTTGTATCGCTAAATAATCTTTTTTTATATACTTAATTCTTTGTTCTATTCTTCTGCGTGGTTTGTTTTAGAGGAACCATTTTGAGGTTATGTATTTAGATCTGTATATCTAAGCTTTTAGGGTGGTATAAGTAGTATGGATTATCTGGCTTATTGTAGGCTAAATGAATTATTGAAAGTAGTCAATACTTTGGTGAAGTATCTATCCTTACAAACTTACTAAACACTTCCAAAAACAGTTCATCAACTGCACTGTAGTCAAACTAACAAGATGTAAACATGGATTGTTGTTTATTTTGGTATGCAATAAACATTTGTTGCTTTTTAATAACTGTGGTACAGATGATAACTAATAATGCATCAATTATAAGCAGAATTTTTTATTTATACCAACTATAATATAAAAAAACTCCATTGCGTCGGCCCGCAATTGAGTCATGCCAACTGAGCAGCCGCGGCCTTTTAGCAAAGATGTCAACTTCTACGGATAGAGGGTGTCATGTGGACAGTACGACGAGCCTTTCGGTAGTTGATCTCGGTTTTCTAGACCGGAGCGGCTACTTTTTCATTCAAGTAGTTCCTCATTTGCCAACACTAAACTGTCTGACCCCGTTCCAAACCCACTGATTCACAGAAGATCTGGAAGCGTTGGGATCCGATCCCGGAACCTTTGGATTTGTATTCAGGAACTCCGACTACTAGACCTCAGAGGCAGTCATAAAATATAAGATGGTAATACCAATGAAAAAATTATGAACCTTTCTGTAACGTTGGTATACAAATTTGGTCATAAAGTAGATGTGAAACATACAATGTTTTGTATTAAAAATAGATAAGTATCCATAACATTTTGAGCATATTTTTTTAACTGCCCAGCAGACTTTGATTAAAATAGATTAAAATCAGCAAAACCTTAATTTTTTAAATTAATATTTTTTCAAAATCTGAGTGGAGTGCACCCTAGAATTGCTAAAGAGCTCCTACTCTGAAATATTATATAAAAAAAATTCTAACTGAACCAAAATGCTCTAAACGATCGGATTTAAAGTGCGCTGCCCGAAAGTAGTCGTAAATTCTGACATCTATACGAGAATTAACGAACTAAAGCGCGCTTGCAGAAATTTAGTCACAGCTCCTGGCATCTATACGCGAAGAAACGAACTAAGTTCTCAACACCTACTCAAAGGAAAACAAGAGAGTGCCTCCCAATTTATTGAATCGCGAACTTAGGGTCTTGTTTGATGCTTTTTCAAAACACAAATTTAAAAAAATATATGTTTATTCAAGTTCTAGGTACAAATAAATAATAACCAGTCTTAAATATGTGTGTTTGTGAGTAGTTAAATAACATTTTAATTCACATAATCATCGTGACATTTGTAGTAGAAAAGGTTTAATTGCATGGATTTTCGGTAAGTAAGTTTATTTTAAAGGAAAAAAAGCATTGTTGGAAGAACTATGTATTGATAGGAAAAGGTATAAGAAGAGATTGGAAGTACCATTCAGTTTTGGTTGCTCAAAGCAAAGATGACCACGAAGGACATGATAGCCAGTTTCGGTCGCGTTATTTGTAGACTATTAGCCCACTGCGCCACGGAGCCTGTATTGCATTCAATGAAATAGTAATTTCATTTGTATAGTTCAATAGTACACTAGCATCTTCTCAGCTTCTTTAGTCTAGTTTTGCGAGGCATAATTCCCTTACTCCTTAGTTCAGTAATTAAGTTGGATGAATGGTCCAGTTTGAATTAATAATTCATGAGAATGTTGCATAGTTGAAACAAATTTACCAATAACTAAGTAAGTTTTTAAAAAGCAATTATAACAATACACTATTGCTGCATAAATAACATTTTACAAATTTACTAATGCCAGGATCACGATCATGTAAGGTTCACTCAATTTTCTCTTAAGGTAACGTAACGAATAGGCACGTATTTTTAAAAGGAAGCCATGTCGATGCAGTTAGGTTAACATACACCGTACATTTGAAGTTCACTTACCTTCAAAGTTGTCCAGGAGGTAGATTTTTTTGGCATCTCGAGTGCTTCTACTTCTCGATTTTTGCATTTGTTATTCCCCAACTATTCAAAATATAAACCACGCGAGTTCGTCTGAAACGGTATCTCTAGGTGATGTTTATCTATTCTATAAATAATATCTCCTTAACAGCTATAATACTTTAAGATAGTTTGACTATGTGTTGACAAACTATTTGTTATCATTCACATCAAATTGTGAGATAGTTTGAGTCAATAAATGGGCCTACAATTTATAGGAAAGCACCTTACGGATTTAAATTGTATTTAACTACTTAGTATGTTAAATAACAAAAGCTATATTTCACTCGGGTATTGAACACTGGCCTCTTGACACAGTCAGGAAGATAAATGTAAAGAGAATAGAAGGTAGTGCCAGATAGATAAAGACATCTGGTTGGCTGATCGTGTGACGTCACTCAGTATACAAGCCACCGTGTTACGCACACAAAGTTATATTGAAGATAAATTAGATGGTTTAAATAAGGTCACATATTGGGACCTTAGATAATAAATAATCCTTTAAAATGTACACACCAATGTACATTTAATGTAATAACTATACTTTTTTTTTATTATGTTTGGTTGTCTTCGTATTAAAACATATTTGCTGTGTACTTAGTGACGTAAGCAATGACATAATCATATTCCTCCAAATGACACTTTCTTTTTATTCTATCTACATTAAAGAAGACTACGCACCTAAATCTGCATGATTTTGATAACTATAATGATTGTGGTTATAGATGATCGTGTCTAATATCATACGGGTTATATTAAAAATAGTTATAATAATAAAAAAATAGTATCCTCATGTTTCAGGACATCACGACATCCAGCTGTCGGTTATTGGCACAGGAATGATAGCCACGTTGGTCAGGTCGGTGCTGAAAGGTTTCAACGTGAAAAGAAGAATTAAAACTGTAACGTCCAATGAAGGTAATAATTGGGGGGAGGGGAGGGTGTGTTAAACAAATGTACTGGCACATGTAGTCACGTGATCAAAGTCATTAGACTAGTGATATGATGGATTTCCGATAACAAGGAGGTCAATATCTCTAATGAGTAACATCGGAAGCACTTATCAGTTTTTGTTTCATCCTCTATTACCGCTAATGCATTAATGCACGAGTAATTTCTTTAAATTAGCCAAACAAACTCTACCCCTTAGGTTAAACTAAAAGTATTGTCTTAGTTATACCATCATTATTATCATCATCATGAGCAGAGTGACTGTGTCTGTTTGAAACATAAACCTCTCCACCACCAACTATTTTCCAACCACCTCTCTCCTTTCACCTTGGCCCAGTCCTCTCCTCTCTCCTCAACACTTCTCCTTACTTCCTTCAGACATCTGTCCCTTGGTCTTCCTCCGTATCTTGGGCCCGGGCCTGGTACCATGGTATCATTAATGACCCCCTGGCCAAGGTTTGAATCATTCTTGAAAAAGATTAATTTTAAAATATACTATCTAACTTCTAAGAAAATAAAATAGTCAAATTATGATCACAGTCAACAATTATTGATAAAGCATTTGTCAGAAGATCGAGCCGGAACTAAAAAATAATATCAATATTGTGATATTTGTCACAATATTAAATTTCCAGCTTGTCTCCCTCACCCCGAGCTACTGGACAGCTCCTACATCTACAAGATCTACGGAATCTACATGTTCATTTGGCTCCTTATGTTCTCAGAAGCCTACTCACAGCGACTAAGAAGAGCCATCTGTGCGTATTTTTATCCAGAGGTAGGTTAAGTGCACGATTTCAGTGCCCAACATACCCCAATGAAGTCGCAAAACTTAAATGGTAGAACAGCTCGAACCAGGGCCTTAAAGATCTCAGCTCACAGCAAGGATAACATGTATCTTAGCTAACAATACACAGCTCAAACCAAGAGTTTAAGATCCCATCTCACAACGGGGATAACAAATATCTTAGGTGGGTAACACAGCTCAAACCAGCTATTTTAAGAGCCCATCTCTCTCCATGGATAAAATGTAACTTATATAGGTAACACAGCTCAAACCAGCTATTTTAAGAGCCCATCTCTCTCCATGGATAAAATGTAACTTATATAGGTAACACAGCTCAAACCAGCTATTTTAAGAGCCCATCTTCCTCCATGGATAAAATGTAACTTATATAGGTAACACAGCTCAAACCAGCTATTTTAAGATCCCATCTTCCTCCATGGATAAAATATAACTTATATAGGTAACACAGCTCAAACCAGCTATTTTAAGAGCCCATCTCTCTCCATGGATAAAATGTAACTTATATAGGTAACACAGCTCAAACCAGCTATTTTAAGAGCCCATCTCTCTCCATGGATAAAATGTAACATATATAGGTAACACAGCTCAAACCAGTTTTTTTAAGATCTCATATCCCTCCACGCATAATATGTAGCTTAGTTAGGTAGCACAGCTCAAACCAGGCGTTTGAATATCACTTTTCCTGAATTTAAGAATGGGCGATTGGGGCGATTGCCTCAGGGCTCCCATAGAAAGGCGCCCCCACAACCCCACTACAAAAAATATAACAACAATTTTAATTTTTTATTGTGGTTATTGTCTCCATACAGCTACCTATACTAGTGGTAGTGGAATCTTATTTGTATGGAGAAGGCTGAGCAAAAGATTATAATAATAATTATAGGCTTGTCTTCCACTACAATCCCTAACCCACTTTCCTCTCCCCTCCCCGATAAAGATTTGAAAAATATATGTCCCTAAAATATGTTTAGAGGGGTCCTCCTTCCCAATTTTGAAAGTTAGATTATTTTTATAAACTATGTGGAGTGGTCTTCAACCAAAAATAAAATTTAAAATTGGAATGCTTCCAGAAGAAATTCTTAGGGATCCTCATTTAAAAAAAATTGAGAATTTCCTACCTCTAGAAGCTATTATAAGCAGTAAACACCTTGCAAAATTTTTTTTTAATTAGACTTCTCTAGAAGCAACTATTTAAAGTGATTCTCCCCTAAAATATTGTCTAAATTTGGATGCACCTTGAAGTTATTTAAAATGACCCTCACCTTAATATTTTTTGAAAGTAACCTTTATAAGCTATTTTAAGTAGTCTTCATAAGCAATTTTAAAATGGTATGTCTTTATTTGTTATTTGGAATAACACTCGCCTGGATATTTTGTGAAAACTGGATGATTTTAGAAAATAGTTGAAGTGTTCGTAACCTGGATATTTCTATATATAATAATATGCATCTGGTATTTATTTGGAGTGGCACTCTCCCAGCAAATTTTTAAAATTGGATGCTTCGAGAAACTATTTGGAGTGGTCCCTACCTGGCACAATTTATAAAATTGAATGCCTTTGAAAGTTTTTGTAATTTGATGCAAGTCTTTCTGCTTCATATTCAAGAATATCAGATGTGGAATACGTCTTAAGGGGGTCGCTTTTAAAAACTATTTAGAGTAGTCCTTCCTCCAAATTATTTTAAATTTTCAATGCCCTTAGAAGCTATTTGGAACAGTCCTTTGGAAATTTTTGAAATTTGGATGCCTCTAGATCCTATTTTAAATTGTTACCCCTCGGGTATTTATTCATTTAGATTTCCTAAAAGCTATTTGAAAAGGTTATCCTTCAGATTGTTTTCAAAACTTGAATGCTTCTAAAAGTAATTTATATTTCTCCTCATCTGAATTTGTTTCGAAAATAAGATACCTCCAGAAGCTATTTGAAGTGGTTTCCACCAAGCAATGTTTTTTAAATGGTCTCTTCTAATAAGCTATTTTGAATAGTTCTCTTATGGAAATTTTTTGAAAATTAGTTTCTTAAATAAGATATTTTAAGTGTCTTCCACCGACAAATTTTGAAAATTGAATGCCTTCAAAAATATTTGGAGTGGTTTTCGCATGAAAGTTCTTCAAAATGACATTTCTATACACTATTTGGAGTGGTCCTCCCTTGGAAATTTTCGTGGTTAAGATGGCCCTAGAAGCTAATAAGAATGCTCCTCACCTGATTTTTGGTGATAGTTAGATACTTCTAGAAGCTATTTAAAGTGCCCATCCCCGGAATATTTTTGGAAATTTAATGCATCCAAATGGTCATTTGGAGTTTGAAATAAGGGCAATTTTCATCTTCATATTCGATAGTATAATATGCTTTTAAATATATGTAGAGGGAAGCAAACGTATTAGAAGGGGAGGGGGGATATTTCTTAGGGGGCAGTGTCACATGCTCCCATGCTTCCCCTACCTCTGTACCAATCTGGTCTCTGAGTGAAAATTTTTTATTAAGCCATCCTTAAGGAATGAAATGATACAGTTTGCATCACTAATGGTGGACACGAAAGTAAACTACAAAAACTATTTCAAAGTAAATGCTATTTTTTGAAATCCTCAATGAACAACATTTTAGAGCAACATTTTCCAATGTTAACATATTTTTGAGAATATATTTCGCACTTATGATATCCAACTATATTAAGGAAAGGTCATTTTCAAAAAATGAAGTTGAAAAAACCCAGATCCGTACAATCATGAACCAAGATCGTCTAACACATCTTTCCTAAGTACAGTACATAATATCTGCCCATGATTCCCTGGTTGTATAAATTTATATTTTATAGGTCCTTTTTACAAACAATTCTTGTAAACTGTAGTTTGAAGTAATACTTTTATAGTTTCCATCATAATTTAGTCATTTTAATATTCTTTTATTTATAAACAGGTATTTATATTGAACAGTTATCGTTTTAAGTACTATATAAATTTTTGTAAATGTATGTATGTATGTATGAATACTTTTTTTTTTTCCGAAACACAGTTGTAAAATTCAGAAGATAATGTAGGTAGGGGTGGTCACCTAGTAACAAAGGTACTAGGGGTAAGTTCCAACTTTTTTTTACCGTTGAAAAAACTATTTAAATTAAACAAGCTTATATTAATAAAACAAAGAAACAATATTATCATAAATTAGGGGGGAAAAATTGAAAACAAAATTGACCAACAACATAATCATATTTATTGTTTTATCACGTTCGGGGTCGCTTTGTCAGCGCATCACTTTGATATTTTATTGAAATCTTGCGAAGATATTAAGAGGAAGAGATAAAAAAAGGGATAATGTATCTGAAAATATTGAATTGGGGGAAGAAGGGAGGGGGTTGACGCATAATAGATGGTGGCTTAGTATTTCTATTGATGAACAAATGGCGTATGTTATAGAAAAGTTTATTTTATGATAATGTCCCATGGCATATTCGTGCACTATTGTTTTTGTTTGTTTTTTTAGCACTGTTTCCTAAAACCTGTTCAGGCTATTCGTACATTAAAAAATATCATAATAATATACAGCAAGCAAATAAATCTTAGATATGAATCATGAATGGGTGGGAATAGGTAGGCTTGTTTGTAGGTAGGGTTACTGATGGTACAAAATACGACCAGGGCGCAAATCTTAAGCCTCGTCTATTGCGTAGAAACCCTTGGGACGCCCCTGAATGAAGGTAATGAAATTGGTTTTCTCTGCAAAGGATTCTGTTGGGAGGAGGTAGCTATTACTTCTGAAACAAGTATTAGTAAGTATTATATATTATATTTAATACAATGCAATAGTTTAGTTGTTAAAAACTTCTAAATGCATATATAGTTTTTCACTTGCAAATGCTTTGGATTTAGTTTTTACGAGTTTTTGTTCATAATTTTAAACCTTATTTTGTAAATTTGAAATATTTTTTAATAATATTTGATTCATTTTATAGGTAATTATTTTATCATTTGTAGATCATCAAAGTCCAGGCGAGCCCTTGTAATAACCAAACTAATATTATGTTTAAGAGTAAAATAGTTTGTAATCTGATAGTAATCACATAAGCGTGTATGTTTCGGTGTTTAAACTATGTTTGTGTCTTGGGTAGTAACTCTAATCAAAGGTTGTATGTTCAAGCGGGAAAAGAAGAGAGTTCTGTACGTTTACAACGAGTCGCTGAAAAGAAGACGAGGCTACTTCAAGTTCATGAAGACCCGGGTTCGTAATATGGTCCGGGAGCACAGATTGAATGTAAGAGTCAATTTTAGTGCGTTGGAATTGTGCACCAGAAGTTGCACAGGAAATAATTAACCTGTTGCACAGTAAATAATTAACGTGTCACACTTTGAGTAGATTGTGTTTTTAGTTAAATGGAAAATAAGATGGGTTTTATAATTATCACGTTTAGAATCAAGAGTATTAATGTATTGATATAGAAGTTAGAGATTGGGTACGTTATTAATAGGAATTGCATTCCTAATATAACAAATAAGAAAGAGTAAAAACATCTTGAAAAGCCCAATAATAAATCAACTCAAGTACTTCTGACTGAGATTCCAACCATGAACTCCGTGTTACGGATAGAGATGTGAGACGGAAAATTTGGACTTAATGTTTTTGTAAAAATAATTTCAACTGAAATGGAACTATAATGTAATTGTGATATAGCTATGTCAAATGTCTACCGTTATACTTGAAATTAGTTTCTCCTGAAGGCGCTGAGACCAGAAACATTATCAAACGAATCAAATAGCCGAAGCTATCATTTATTCATTTTAGTGAGGATAACACCATTTAGATATCATGTTCTGAAAATTGAAAAATGACACCTGGACACAGGAATCGAACCCGGGACCTTTAACTTAGTACGCCACTGCTCTTATCACTGAGCTATCCAGGATTCGTCCTGTGCCCATAGTCATTCTTCACTCATAGTTTAAGGCAGAGTCTATGATGGACGTGCGGAAGTCGTCAGCTTATAAGTATGTGATTATATAAGATCACAGCCATCAGACAACGCAGCCAACCGTGACTCGGTAATTGGCTTATTGCTGCCATTTGACAACTATATTATAATTGTACGGGATTGCATATATTAATGAATCAAATAGCCGACGCTATCATTTATGTATTTTAATGAGGATAACACCTTTAGATATCATGTTCTGAAAATTGAAAAATGACACCTGGACACGGGAATCGAACCCGGGACCTTCGGCTTAGTACGCCAATGCTGTGATCTTATAATAATATATAATAAGCATGGTGGTAGTAGGGAGGGCACTGATGACACACATAATTAACTCTCAGTTGAGGAAGAAAGGTTCAATATTCACAATAAATTACCAATAAAACGTGTACGGAAAGTAATTTGGGAAAAATTTGAGATTTAAATGTTTAAAATAATTGCTATTTAAGGGGGGATAATCTTGGGGGTGCCTATTGAGTTATGGGGAGGGGGGGATGTAGGAGTGAAATTTAACTAGCTGTACTTTTTTTTATGTTTTTGTTTTAAAAGTTGTCTTTTTTTTTTAATTTCGAAAATGCTTGGGGATGCTGGGCACCCCCAAAAATCCGCCTATGAATGACATCAATTTTATCACGGAAAGCATATTCACCAAAAAAAGTGCATAGGCATGGCATTGAAACTTTCAATATTAGAACTAATTTTGCCTGATAAAAAAAATAGAAAATCATATCACAGGATTATTTATTTTAGAAATAATTCTAATTTTAAAAAAACTCCCAAAATGTAATTGAATGTACGCTAGTGTGAAGAGTAATATGGCCACGGCCGTACTAACACTCACTACGCTTGGCCATATTACTACCCAGTTTAATCTAAACATAAATTGCATAATTTGTTCGGGACATAACTTCAAAGATACGATAACAATAACATGTTAAAATTAGTTTTTAAAACCTATATACAATAACTACAATGGTCAGCAACTATGGGAAATACAAAATTCAGCTTACCTTACAAAATTTACGACACTATGAGTACAAAGCTAAACGAGCATCACTGATGCCATATTCGACATTAGCGGCTCTACCGGCGTATAAATGTACTGAATACATTTAAATGTGTACACAGAAAATTCCACATAGTAGCGGTGCAGCTCTATCTATAAAAACCGTGAAGGCCAGTGATATGGCCATATTAACAAATTGGCCATTATAGGTACAACCACCTTATGTTCTTGTTTGTACAAAACACTTTCTTAAAGATAAATAAAAAATCAATTAATGATTTTACAACTTTTCTATCCGTGCAAGAAAAGTTTCTATGAAAATCAGGAAAACCTATTCATGTTGTAATCAAATATAAAATTCATAAGAATCAAGCTCCTGAAAGAAAGTCAATAGACTTTCAACGTTAGATGATAACACATATATTCGTAATTCAAGAACCTTATTTCTAAACTTATATTCAACATTACATCTTGTAGGCCTTGTAGTAAGTATAACTGGTAATATTTAAGTTTCAATAGATGAATTGATAAGTCTGATATCAGTCAAATTTCTTTAGATTCTTCCTACAAATGATTTTAACTTGCAGATTGAACTATTTGTAACTTCTTGGATCAGGTTAAATTACCTTAATAATAGTGAATAGTTCTTTTAAATATAAATGTGCCTTGAAGCTTTTGTTTGAGATCTTTCTGTGTTTACTAAACATGCCTTTTAAATACTTTATTTTGTATTTTGTTTTGTAGCCAGAACTGCTGCTGAATATCTAACTACTCATTTGGTATTTAAATCCTATCGGTATTGCATGGTGGTTTTTGCTACCCTTTAATAAATAGAAACCCGCTTCAGTGACCACACTGTCTAAGGCATCACTCTCACAATAGATTAGAATGATGATGATGGTAGGTTCAGGCTTCTAATCTCGGTCGGGTGTACTGAGGATAGTTTTAACTAAATGATTTTAAATTATCTCTCCGCGCAAATACAGATATACTACCACTAAATTGCCCTTACTAATCCTAAACATATTAGGGTAATTAGAACATATGCATACAACCCGAACAGGTTGTAAGACTTGGTATTAAAAAAAGATTAAAAAACTAGTTTAATTGGGTGGTATTCCGAGCACAGAGTGAATCCTTCATATATAAAAATAAATCTTATAATTTAGTAAATCTCTTTTAAATCTTTAACCATTTAAGTGTAGTTTTTGTCAAGTTTCGAGTTTTTCATAAATTAACTACATACTATATAAGTAAGCTCTTTAAAAATATATTATCTTAAGCTGATTATCAATAAATATATCAATACTTGTTTTCACATTGATTTTATCAGTGTTAAGTTAACTTCTTTTGAAAATCTTCATCTGAATTAAAACTAAATAACCTGACTTTGTAATGATCTCTATAATATTATTACACTTAAATATATTTCACCACGCATTCAAGAAATGCACTTAATTGCCAGCGCTAACTTCCCTACACGTTCCACGTTGTCTTCCAGATGACGTCAAGCAGAGAGGGTAGGGAGGGGCACCTGCGCAAGCCCTTATCCTCTTTTCTTTATTATTATTATTATTATTATTAGCACCACGCCTTACTATCCGTTTGGGTCACACACACTTACGCTAATGTGTAGTAGTAGGGTGATTCTGTAATGAAATGGAGGACCTAAAGTTTAACGTGAATTCTAAACCATGGTGGAGGCCTGGCATTCCCCACATTCACAAGTTGTGATTAATTCATACCTGGGACAGGACTTTACGTGTACTTTTTTCTTACCCAGTAGGATTATAACGTTAACACAACACTTTGGACTTCCTTAGCGTGTACTTTTTTCTTACCCTGTACACTTTGAACTTTTTTTACTTCTAGTTTTTTTTCTTAACCAATAGTATTATAACTTTACCACAACACTAGATACAGGAAGTAACATTTCCTTGTTTCTCTCTCAGCAATATTCAAACTTTACCACAACACTAGACACAGGAAGTAACATTTCCTTATTTCTCTCTCATTAGTACTCAAACATCACCACAACACTAGACACAGGAAGTAACATTTCCTTGTTTCTCTCTCATTAGTACTCAAACATCACCACAACACTAGACACAGGAAGTAACATCTCCTTGTTTCTCTCTCATTAGTACTCAAACATTACCACAACACTAGACACAGGAAGTAACATTTCCTTGTTTCTCTCTCATTAGTACTCAAACATTACCACAACACTAGACACAGGAAGTAACATCTCCTTGTTTCTCTCTCAGCAGCACTCAAACATTACCACAACACTAGACATAGGAAGTAACATTTCCTTGTTTCTCTCTCATTAGTACTCAAACATTACCACAACACTAGACACAGGAAGTAACATCTCCTTGTTTCTCTCTCAGCAGCACTCAAACATTACCACAACACTAGACATAGGAAGTAACATTTCCTTGTTTCTCTCTCATTAGTACTCAAACATTACCACAACACTAGACACAGGAAGTAACATCTCCTTGTTTCTCTCTCAGCAGCACTCAAACATTACCACAACACTAGACATAGGAAGTAACATTTCCTTGTTTCTCTCTCATTAGTACTCAAACATTACCACAACACTAGACACAGGAAGTAACATCTCCTTGTTTCTCTCTCAGCAGCACTCAAACATTACCACAACACTAGACATAGGAAGTAACATTTCCTTGTTTCTCTCTCATTAGTACTCAAACATTACCACAACACTAGACACAGGAAGTAACATCTCCTTGTTTCTCTCTCAGCAGCACTCAAACATTACCACAACACTAGACATAGGAAGTAACATTTCCTTGTTTCTCTCTCATTAGTACTCAAACATTACCACAACACTAGACACAGGAAGTAACATCTCCTTGTTTCTCTCTCAGCAGCACTCAAACATTACCACAACACTAGACACAGGAAGTAACATTTCCTTGTTTCTCTCTCATTAGTACTCAAACATTACCACAACACTAGACACATGAAGTAACATCTCCTTGTTTCTCTCTCAGCAGTATTTAAACATTACCATGACACTAGAAACCGGAGGTAACTTCTCCTTGTTTCTCTCTCAGCAGTACTCAAACTTTACCTCAACACTATTCAAAATAAGTAACATCTCCTTGTTTCTCTCTCAGCAGTACTCAAACATTACCACAACACTAGACACATGAAGTAACATATCCTTGTTTCTCTCTCAGCAGTACTCAAACATTACCACAACACTAGACACAATAAATAACATCTCCTTGTTTCTCTCTCATTAGTACTCAAACATTACCACAACATTAGACACAGTAAGTAACATTTCCTTGTTATCAACCTGTGGGAGTCAAAATTACCCTGTAAACCCTGTAAACAAGAAGTAACATTGCCTTTCTTCTTACTCAGATGGAATCTAACATTTTCATGGCCCTCCGTCTCAAGTACCCGCGTGTGTTCTCCTGGCTGCGTGTGTTTGCGCTCTCCCGGAGGAAATGTGTCATCTGCAGCGACCCTGAGCCGAGGAAGGAAGGGCATCAACCAGATACTTGTCCAAACACTGAATGTTACTTCTTTCACTGCACGGAGTGTTGGAGAGACGTCGGAGGACTTTGCCTCGCCTGTTCGGACCTCACGGATGAGGAGGCAGACGAAGATCTCACTTCAGATCATCACAATCATGAGTCAGACGACGAGGAGGGTTAATATCTTGGTCAGGAGTCTCTAACCTTCTTTTGATAAATGAGCCATATTTTAGTGGCTGAAAAGTCTGAAGGCCATATCATACATTATATTGATAGTAAATTTGTGAAGTTTGATGTTTAACCGGAAACTCATGTTTGTTAATTGTATTTAAATAAAATAAGTTTTGTAATTTTCAAAATGTGACAAACCACAATATTATAGTTAAGCTATAAAAGCAGTGCTGCCACATGCTCGTAGCACTTAATAAAATGACCTTGTTTTAATTAATACTGTTGGCACTATTAATCAAGCTATACTTTATTCACTGCATTCATACCTAATCACGCCGTTCCCTTACGAGGTAGGCAAGAAACTGTGCATACATCTAAAATAAAAACCTCTGTACACACATTCCTCTACACAATAAAACATTAACTATCCACGTCTTACATGGCCTACACCTTTCTTTTTATTCACACACTCTACCTTCATATATTTGCGTCTTCCCTCGATCCACACTCATCCTCTAAACATACCCGAACCAACGTAAGGCGATTCTTTCACATTGACCTATTGGATTACCTTTCAAACCACACTCCTTCAGCACCCACTCATTAATGACTCTGGTCATACGAGTTTTTTCCACATACATTTTTTAAACATCTCATTCCAACCACATTCACCTTACTCTTGTGTTTCTCCTGACAAACCCACGCTTCATATCAATAAAACTATGTTGGCGCCAACAAACTTGTATATACCGCCAAAATTGTTTTGTCGATGTGTAGAATGAGTGCTGAAAGAGTGCTAAATTTAAATAAAGTAGAAAAATTAAACAGGAATCATTAAATGGAGCCAGGTACCTTTATTTAGCGGCCCAATTCTCTAATACTGAACCAAATGCTACAAATTATATATATACATTAGTACTGCGTCTTAATATCTGTTCGGGTTATACGCTTATGTAATAATTACGCTAATGGTTTTAGAGATGAGGAATAATATATTTTGAAAAAGTGTACCCGCATTTGCGTGGTTGGAGACTGCACAACTATTTTAGAAAAACTACCCTCAGTACACCCAACCGAGATGTGAATCTCTATCCCCCCCGTCCTCGGCGACCTACTCTATTGCCACAGTGATAAGACCATGAGGCTACCGAAGGGGTCATCCATAAACAACGTAAAACTCTTTTTACGCCCCCACCCCCCTCCTCATGTAACACCAAGTAGATATTTAGCTTAACGTTACAACTTTAACCTGTGTTGCATAACTTTTCGCATCAAGATCAAAAATGAAACTATTTCATTGGGAAGTTTTCGTGATTCAGACTGAATACTGCTCGGAATCGGAAGTTATTTATCGTATGTTTAAAAAGGGTGAAAACATAAGCAATCAGTGGCAAACACAGAAGGAGGTTTAGGGGTGTAAGCAATCAAGGCTGTGTCCAAAATTAAATTTCGAGGGCCACACCTTCATAAGCAATTAAGGCAAAGACAATGTATGACTGTAAAATATCTCTAGTTGCAACTTCAATTACTTTTATGGTAACGAAGGGCAGCTATTTTTATAATGTAAGTGACCTTAGCTTAGATACAATGTATTAAAACTATTTTTCCAATACTTTTTTCCAAATTTTAACTTTTGAGGCACTTTTAACGCGTATAATGGTAGTATTACTATAATATTTCCCCCACAAACTGGGACATTTTTAATGTTTTACCATAAGAGAAAAATCAGTGGTGACAACCCAATCTGTGTAGGGGGGCAGACAGTTTGAAGAATGAAAAGTTTTGCCCTCCAACCCAGAGATGAGTCTAAGGATTCTTTCCAGGAAAATGTTGCAAGAAAAAGTGATCCAGATAGAAACTTTTTGGAGGGGTCATTCTTTGGATTTTTTTTTTAAATTGATGATTCTAAAAGTTTTTCAAAATAGTCTTTGTTATGATTTTATTTAAATTAATTTCCTCTAGAAGCTATTTAAGATAGTCTTCCCCTGAATTTTTTAAAATTGTTATTTTAGAAGTTATTTGTAATAGTCTCTGCCAAAAGATTTTTTGAAAATTGAATGCCCCTAGAAGTTATTC
>CABFVX010001155.1:118555-143526 GCA_902151425.1 Timema shepardi | reverse complement strand
CTGTGTTGCGTAACGCTGTGATGTCCTCCCCCCTCGCTTGCCCCCCCCCCCGCCCCCGCCTCATGTAACACCCCGTAGACATTAGAGCTCCTCCCTTACCCCCTTTCAACAGCGTTGCGTGATTTATGGATGACCCCTAATGTTAACCAACTATGCTTACTTAAGAAAAAATCACAAATTTCTAATTACCTTATTTTAAATTTAGACTTTATAAATTTGAAAGCTTACGAAAAAAAACGGCTATTATTTAAATCATTTAGAATTCACTAGGTTACAAAATGTATTCGCATGATGCAAAAACTATTTTAGTGGTCCGATTGCTTCTTGTGGCCTACCAGCTGAAACCTTTGAGTCAGAAATCATCAAGTATGAGGTTTTCACGTTTGGTTTCCTCTAAATAGATTTGTTGGGATCAAAGGTTATTAAACTGTGGGTCATGACTCTGTCAGGGTTCGCTAAAAAGATTATAGTGTTCGCAGCAAACATGGTATATAAATTTAAATTTATATTACAAGACACCTTTTCGTTATATATTTGTTTATTTTACTGTAGAAATAAACGTAAATTGTATTGATCACACAAATACAATTTAATAATCATTCGTATAATTGACTAATATAAACTAATGGCTTCCATCATGATGTCACTACAAGCGGAGTTGCCACATTTAACACTCTGGCCTGTGACTAAAGACGGCAATGCCTAGGTTCAAAGAATTCCCCTGCCAAAGTTCTTTAAAATTGGTACTGTACATGTATTTGGTAGCAATAGCGGAAAAACTCCAGAAAGATTAGTGAGTAATATAATATTGCGAGTCTGAGTTACATTATTCGTAGCCCAGTAGTGGAAATATTAGCCAATACTAATGTACCATTGCCCAGGGGACGCCCGAATGTACTAATCATAAATTAATTTTTTTTCCGTGGTGATTCTTTCCATGTCCTGATGGGATGAGATGATGGATAGTGAATATTAAGGTGTGAAACCAGTGTAAACACTTTAAACTAACCTAAGCCTCACTAACCAAACACTGGTGACCATTGAGGTAATTCCACTTACGGGAAAAATACCCAAGGTACCAGCTGAAAGTTGAACCCAGGACCCCAAAGCTAATAGCCAGGTTCATTGACCACTGCAGCACGGGGCCGTTAAGATTAGTGAGTGACCAACATCTTTAATTGGATAAACCGATCGAAAAAAACAAACAAAATAACATGTACATACGTTGTTCGACCTATATTAAAAGAATGTCCCTTCCAAATTTTGTTAAAATTGTTCCACGCATTTGACAGCTAGCCAGATAGTAAGACGAAATACCAAATGGTCAAGATAAAACAGAATATCTTTACACTTGGCCTAACTTAACTCACATACTCTAAAATTAATGTCTAAGCAATCATTATTATTTAGCACCGCGTCTTACTATGCGTTCGGGTTATACGCATTAAGTACTAATTACGCTAATGGATTAGGAATTAGTAAGGTTGAATTAGAGGAAGTGAACCCACATTTCGTGGAGGTGGAGTGAAAAACCATTTTCTAAACAATCAAAGTGTGGACTTTTACCAACAAACATATTCTATTTTAGTTGTTTTCTCGCGTTTTACTTCCCAGGGTGACCTGGTGGTCTAGGGATAAGGTCTCAAACTTCTATGCTGGCGGCCGGGGTTCAATCCTCGGTCCCGGAAAAGATTTATCTGATTACCAAACCCTTCCTTCACCTCTGACAAGACATCTTGTGAATGTGAGGAATGACAGGCCTCCACCGTGGTTCGGATTCCACGTTAAACTGTAGGTCCTCCATTTCATCTCACAATCACCCTACCATCACACATTAGCGTAAGTGCGTACAAACCGAACGGGTAGTAAGACACGGTGCTAATAATAATAATAAAATAAAAATAATTTTACTTCCCGTCAGTGCTATCAACCTTTATTAGGCCTAAGTTAATGGAATGGCAATGAAGATATAATTAAGATAAAATTAACCGGCACTGTCAAGTAAAGAGGTTAGTAGATAATCTAAAAGAAAACACCACTGTGCCCAAATGAAGGTGACCACACAGACCATTGGTGCCATCCCACGCGCACACCGATGCGGCCTGTGGCTATAGTAATTGTTAAGTAGGTCAATATGTAGGGGCTGGGCATGTTTTCGTTTTAATGGACTACATTAGTAATTACATCTATCCTTATTATTGCATAAACCATAAATATATCGGCTGTAAAAGCGTTATCTGATTTACTTCCCTTGCAGCAATCACTGATTACGTGGGCTTCTATGATTTTACTTAACAACACTTTTATTTTGGTTATTAGTAAAAAAACAATAATAGACCTTCTACCTATAAAATGACTTGATTAATGCAGTATAATATCATGCAGTTATTCTGTTGGTTTATTAAGGTCTGTTTCTCTCCAGTTGCACACATCAAGACGACTCCACTAAATATTGTTGGAAAAAAAAATTGGATCGCTTTTATTCCTATAAAGTAAGTCAAGTAAAATAAAAGATAATATTAAAAGACAACCTTTCAATTCTCTTTTTACTTAGTTATTAAAAATATAATATTGCTATACTATAAGTACTATTTATATATTTGTTTAAGTATATAATTTAACAAAATGTCTTGATTTAGCTGTAGTGTAAATTTAATAAATAATGTTTTTTTTATTTAGTTTTTGGATGAGGTAGTTTTTATAAGTGTACATAAAAAAATCAAAAGCCTACATTATAACAGTAACTTATTATCATCGTAATGGAACCAATAATATTTATTTTAAAATAATCACGTGTTTGATTATTAAAATAAGGAAATACTTAATTCATCGATTAAGTAATTTTACTTTAAAATGTTGCACCTGTTTAAGTTATTGAGAGCGACAATTAATTGCAGGTAGAACTCTTGTTGAAGACAATAAAACAGGCTTGGTGAAACCTAGTGCACGCATTTACAAAATAGTGCGTAATATTTTCATTTAACACTACATTCACTTCTTCCACAAGTTTTTTTACTTACCAACCTTGTTATATTAAGAAGCTTATATTATGAAAGCCTATATGTTTCAGTGAGTTGATAATTTTTTATAACAG
Source organism: Timema shepardi (assembly GCA_902151425.1). NCBI lineage: Eukaryota > Metazoa > Arthropoda > Insecta > Phasmatodea > Timematidae > Timema > Timema shepardi. The sequence continues at coordinate 140,432 of CABFVX010001155.1, read as the reverse complement.
TCCAGAAATTTTTACTAAATTTATAGGTTTCCTAATTTTAGGCTATTTTCAACTATTTTGCTACGGACAGTAATATACGTGAACGTAAAAAAACACAATTTTGTTTAGTTACTATTTCTATGACATTTTTATAACGACAAGATAAATATGAAATCATTAATTTTAATAAAAATTAGTATTTAGTAAATTATTTCAATATCATTTTTCTCCTTAAAATTCCATAGGGACGTGAAAGATTATTTCCAAAATTAAATAACAAATTGAGCATGTGTTATAAAAAGAAGAGACCCCCAGCTCTGTCTTAGAAAGATTCTATGCATTTATAATTGTGTATCTCGTCTTGCAGGTGAATTGTTTGGTGAGGACCCGAGAAGCCTTCAGGAATGTATTTACGTAACAGTTTACCTAGTTTTGACAGCCGAATGCCTTATAGAGTACCTAAAAAACGTCATGTATGTGTACTTGTGACAGCTGTGTGGTTCTTGTTAATCTGCAGAGACTGTCAAAGTTCTTACATTCATATTCAAGACGTAGCGTGCACATGTCTTACAGTAAAAGAGGCCTCACAGTCCCTATTAAACATTTTCTTCACTACTAAAATGCAACTAGTTTCTGTTTCAATACAAGGAACTATTGATTGTGGTCAGTTACAAACTATTTTTTCACACGAAATGCCATTGATTCTCGGGAGCTGCAAGACCATTAAAAAATCACGTAAATTATACCAAAATTCACTACCCTTGATATACCAAGAGGGTCGAGCACCAAGGAAAATTGAAGGCTACGTATTATTTACCGATGTCTACAACGCTGAAACATACAGAAGCTATATACATAACATCACTCAGAGGTCACGGTGGAACCAAAATGCATACTTTCTCAACTTTGTAATGAAGCCGGTAAATTTGAATTCTATAAACTTAACGGAAATCTGTCAAATCCGATGTCACTAACGTTGTTTTCCTTCTTCACGATATTGGAAGTGTTTGCCCAATTGGTATCAAAATAGTTTCTGTAAATCCAATTAATGTAAATGGTTGTTCCACACATGTAGTCAACTACTCGAAGGGTATATCGCTAAATAAATTATTTTACGATAAGACAATCAACTTTCACAGATACCCACTGCGGGTATCGGCATTCAACCGATACCCACGATTAGTTTTCGTGAATGACTCGAACGGGAACCTCCAAGCAGAAGGTGTGGATGGGAGAATGATGACTACATTGGTTCAGCAACTGAATGCTACTCTGATTCTTGTCATCCCTGAGGACAACACTAATTTTGGCATAGGGTTGAAGAACGGTACCAAGACGGGCGCGGCTGCGGATGTCATCTCCAAGAGAGCTGATATTGGGATCAACACTCGATATCTGATCTACGATAGTTCCTTGCAGTTCACTTACCCACACCAAAGGGTTGGAACTAGCTTCTTTGTCCGAAAGGCAGAGTTGATACCAAAGTATAAGACGCTAATACTTCCATTCAGTCTTGGCACTTGGTTATTGATATTACTGTCCATAATGCTAGGAGCAGCGTGCTGGTATAGCATCTCTCATAACCGCTCGGCTAATATTAAAGTCACCGACGCTCTGCTTGAAACAATGTACGTTTTACTGTCGGGGCCACTTTCCTCTCCAGTGCATAACAATGGAGAGAGATTGTTCTTTATATTGTGGGTGTTTTTCAGCCTGATAATGACGAGTGCCTTTCAAGGAGGCTTCGTGCACTTGCTAACGATACCGACATACTTGCGCGATATCAATACTCTACAAGAACTGGACGCATCAGGCTTGACACTTCTAATTGTACCTGGTTTGGACGTAGTTGCCCATCCAGACAATTCCAACGTCTTGATTAACAGCCTTGCATCCAAGTTCGATGTATTGAATGATCTAGAAACTAGCATACAGCGAATTGTTGATAAGGGTGATGTGGCCGTGTTCATAGATGATTACAACGGTAAGTTTTTTTGGTGGCGGAGGGAGTTTATGCAGGAAGGACGACCTATGCTACATTATGTTCGGGAAGCGCTTATAATCAACAACGTGGCATACACATTGCCCTTTAATTCTCCTTTTCAACGACGTTTTGACCAAATCATCAAGCGCTCCTTCGAGTCGGGGCTCTTAAGTAAGTGGGAACAAGACTATGTTTATTTAACTATACTTAAACACAGAAAAGGAGAGAACTTAGAGGAAAAGAAGCCTCTTGGGTTTGACAGCTGTTTGGAGACCGTATTTCACATCCTCATTTTTGGATGGAGTCTGGCTGCGATCACCTTCTTTGTAGAGATTTCGTCAAGTATGTACCAGAATAAATACAAATTATGAACATTTGCGTTAAGGGCACGGCCTACTTAAGTATTAATTTTCTTCTGGATCTGACATATCTAAAGCTTTTAAACTACTAACACAGTCTTAATTTGTATAAGTTATTACTTTCTAAGTTCCTCAGGAAATATTTATTTTCTACTCAGCCAGTGCCAACAAGCATCAAAGTGTGGGCAATATAAAGTAATTAGTCAAACCGATCTCTTCATTGTAATCCTCTCATATCTTGCCGTAATGCATGACTAAAATATATATCAAATACTTAAATTAGAATAATACAAAATGCTTGAACATAATTGGGCTGAAAGATTAATCAAATCCCGTGGCAAAATGTTGACAACAATCTACACTTGTTGAATTGGGGATAATTACAAATGGGCCACGTAAATATGTTATGATCTGAGTTTAAAATGGGTAGCGTTAATCTTAAATTACAATTAAGCCACGTATGGATTTACATAAACATTACAGTTAGGCCACGTACACATTTTATGAGACAAGGTTGTGCATGAACATGTAAATACATATGCATCAAAACAGCTATAGAAATAACTTCGTGTAGTGTCCCAATGATTGAATAATAGAAGTGTAATTTATTTGGAGGGAAAGCGGCAAAGATCTGCTTGTCATAGAAAGTAACAAATTTGCAATGGCTCATGCTGCTACCGATGGTAAAGTTCATGGAAATAAAAAGATTCAGCAAAAGTGTACACGGACAACATAGACAGTAATGTTATAATTGATAGTGATACCAATCATAATCACTAAGTGTTGAAAAAATATACACGTTATAAAGCAATGGTGTAAATCGAAGAGCCAAGGAAAATTTATGTGAAAGACCATCGAGACTCATCCATACTGTGTTGGCAAAACATCGTGCAGAACATATTACAACACATGGTATTGCCTTGGATACGAAAGAACATTTACTTGGCCAGGCGCAATGCTGTTCCGAAACGGTCGACGAAGGAAGAAGCATTAAAGGCTGTTGAAGGTGAGTGACTGTGATAGTTCAATATAGTATTTCATTAAATAAAATCGAGGTGGTAGTTAGAAGAAGGTGCATACGTAAAAATTATGTTTTGAAATAAAAGGAGTTAAAAGTTCAAAAGAAAATATTAACCTTCTATGTGAGCCCAAACATGAAAAAGTGAGTTATTTATCTTATTTGTCCCCATATCTGTCTGTACCAGGACTTATTTTTATTGTGATTTTAGCCCTAAAATTAAGTGTGGTTTACCAATGAGTGATGTTTTGGAATAATAATAATTTTTTCAAAAACCGCTCTAACGATTGGGTTAAAAATATATTTCTGGGTTTTGTTTTATGTGACAAATAGCAAGGTACTATTGTTTTTAGGCAAAAAATTCGTGTGAGGTTAATTTGATGAAGTTAATCTTTAGAAAATTCGAGATATTAAAAAAACATCTCTAACGATTTAGTTACAAATAGGTATCTTGGGAGTTTTTGACCGGGAAAATAACACTGTATACTTATTTTTGGGTTACATTTATTTTTATAAAAATTGCACTGATTTTCAAATTTGACTAAAAATCTTTAAAAATTGTGTTCAAAATTGGTATGTGGGGACTAGTCTACATGACAAATAATAATACATGTTTAGTTTTCAAAGATAGATTAAGATGGCTTACATACAATAAATTTTAAGAAATTTGACTAACTTTTGTATGGCGTTTAAGAATTAAATCACTATAGTTATCTGGGAATAATTTGTTATTATTTATAAGAATATATTTTCTATTTTTAGAAATTCGAATAATTTGAAAATAATTTATAAATAACTAATGTATGAAAATTTAAATTTAAAAAAATCATGTGAACGTTGTATTTTAAATCGCAACAAGAGCTATAGTTACTTTCATACGAGGCTTACTATGGTAACACAAATATTCTTTTGCTTCACACAGAAGAAACCTAGAAAATTTTGCAATTCAAAATTAAATTATTGGTTTTATCTCTTTGTGTTTCAGATTTTAACCCAAGAACTAATGGAATGTAAGACTTTTCTTTCATTGTCGACAAGGTTCTCAATATCACAGTGTTCTTCTGCTTTACGAATTTAAACTCTCTGTGTTCCGTGTTGCGTTTTGTAGATGGAACTTTTCAATTCTGTACTAAATTTGTTAAGCAAATGTTTACGATCCATGGTTTTAAGAATGGGCTCTATGTGCCTGTGTTATTTGGTATATTGCCTTCAAAATCCATATCAACGTATACTATTTTTTTTTTAATTGTTAGTAGAGAAACGGTCTCAGTTTAACCTTGTTTTAAACCCTAAAAATGTTGTAATTGATTTGGAGCGTCCAATACACCAAGCTGTAATCATGCAACGGTCAGGGGGTAGGGGTGTGGTATTGAAAGAAAAGTTTCGATACTGTAATTATTAAAAATATCGGGAGAAAAACATCGATACCGTGCTAGTATTGAAAGAAAAGTATAGTGATAGCAGGGAAGTATCAGTATCGAAGTTTAATCTGAAAACATGTTATTTTATCTAGTATTAATAATCTCTTACCCGCGTGGGCTAACGCGATAATCTGGTGTTGGGCTAGACCGCCAAAGACAGGGAGAATGGGGTTATATTCCGGTAGGATACACTGAGGGTGCTTTTTCCCTAAATGGCTTCCACCACGCAAATGCGGGTGCATTACATCTAAATTAAGGCTTCCTAATTCCTAACCCATTAGTGTAATTAGTACTTAGGCGTTTAACCTAAACAGGTAGTAAGACATTGTGTTACAAAAAACCTCAACTTTTGCATCATCATTGTATTTTCATTTTTATTTAAACATTGAAAATTATAATGGTTTTTAATAGTTTAAAACTAGTTTTCCCACATGCTTTTTCACTATCTAACATATTTTTTAAGTACCGCGTCTTACTACCCGTTCGTGTTGTTTGCATAAGTACTAATTACGCTAATGGGTTAGAAATTGGGAAGGTTGAATTTAGAGGAAATTAATTCGCATTTGCGTGGAAAACTACTTAGGAAAATACTCCCTCAGTTCACCCGACCGACATTTGAACCACCAGCTCCCCGTCCACGGCAGTATAGCTCAAACTAGCACGTTATCTAACTAAACCACCGTGGTGGGTTCCAAATTCTTAAAAAAACTTTTATAATTTACTTTTGGAAGGTGCCATTTTTTTAAACTACATTCGTCGTTTATGTACTCTATCAAGATAGAATATTAACTATTGACCAACAATAGAAGAATGGATGCCATGCCTCATCTGCCCTACTAAATCTTATTTTGTTTAGTTTGTGATGACCTTGCTCATTGACAAAGGAAGCGTCTGTTAAGTAGACTAGTTTCCACTAATCTATCAACTAGTTCGGCGGCTGTTTTTATAAATAAAGATGAAAGAACAGCAATGAATTATGATAACCTAAGAGAGATTGAGTGCGGTATACAAAAACTTATAGTGAATGCTTAGTGGACCGATATTGTGGTCCCGAGCACACTATCGCTCCATCTTTTAACCTATGATGACGAAATCAACTTACGCTAGTGCCAACAAAGCACCCACTTAGTCAAGATCTTGCATACTGCCCTGAGTATCAGTACTTTATTCACATCCCTAGTCAGGGGCAAACCTTGTCTGTGGTCGGTTTCATCTTGGCCAAGCATGGTACCAACACATTTAGTTCCTTGGTTTGTATAAAATATACAACAGTAATAATTCAGCTGAAGGACAGTATTCAAACCATTGTTCCATGATGCAATTTTTCGAACCAGAAGGCGAATTTTTGGTGTCTGAAATGATGGCGAGTATTCCCAAAAACAAAGAAATACGTAAATTCTGTGACTAAATTGTGGACACATATATTGATGAAAAGTCACCATTTCCCCCAAAAATTTGGGCCGCCACATCCGAATCTACATCTAGGACAACAAACGCGTGCGAATCTTTTCACTCGCAGTTCAATTGCCATTCTTATTTTATCCGTCTTTATATATATATATATATATATGTGTGTGTGTGTGTGTGTGTGCTCTTAGAATTTCAGAGATATATTTATTTTAAATTTCGGTCAGCCAACAAAAATGTTACCAAAAGAGTGAGGAAAGAAATTAGGGTAAAGCAAGATTTCATTAGGCATAAAATATTATTTTCAAATAATAAATTAATAGCCAGGTGCCAATTTGTAAAAGCAGTTTCTTACATGTGTTTACTGACAACAAACTTGTGCTTGACATGGTTTAGCATTTATTGTGTATCAAATACGATTTTAATTAAGGCAAATAAGTGAGTCCAAAAATAAAAAAGTAAATTTTTATTCTGTCTATACCAGGATGTCTGTATGTACCAGGATATTTTTTTTTTGTTTTGACCGTAGCCCATAGCCCTAAAATAAAGGGTACTCTATACTTACTTGATAACTATAGTTTGTGCTTAAATGTTTACATACGCCAATGCATAACCTTGTATAATAACAGATATACGTAGCCAAACTGTAATGTTGTTAAGTTTAATAGATCTATATCTTTTATAATCCTCCTGGTCAACGAATGTGGCCCAATCCACCTGTGAGCGTGTGGGGGAAACTGGTCTCATAGAACACTCCACCTGTGAGCGTGTGGGGGAAACTGGTCTCATGTCACAATCCAACAGTGAGCGTGTGGGGGAAACTGGTATAATGGAATAATCCACCTGTGAGCTTATAGGGGAAACTGGTATCATGGAACAATCCACCTGTGAGCGTGTGGGGGAAACTGGTATCATGGAACAATCCACCTGTGAGCTTATGGGGGAGACTGGTATCATGGAACAATCCACCTGTGAGCGTGTGGGGGAAACTGGTATCATGGAACAATCCACCTGTGAGCGTGTGGGGGAAACTGGTCTCATGGAACAATCCACCTGTGAGCTTATGGGGGAGACTGGTATCATGGAACAATCCACCTGTGAGCGTGTGGGGGAAACTGGTATCATGGAACAATCCACCTGTGAGCTTATGGGGGAAACTGGTATCATGGAACAATCCACCTGTGAGCGTGTGGGGGAAACTGGTATCATGGAACAATCCACCTGTGAGCTTATGGGAGAGACTGGTATCATGGAACAATCCACCTGTGAGCTTATGGGGGTAACTGGTATCATGAAACAATCCACCTGTGAGCATGTGGGGAAAACTGGTCTCATGGATCAATCCACCTGTGAGCTTATGGGGGAAACTGGTCTCATGGAACAATCCACCTGTGAGCTTATGGGAGAGACTGGTATCATGAAACAATCCACCTGTGAGTTTATGGGGGAGACTGGTATCATGGAACAATCCCCTGTGAGCTTATGGGACGGACTGGTATCATGAAACAATCCACCTGTGAGTTTATGGGGGAGACTGGTATCATGGAACAATCCATATGTGAGCGTGTGGGGGAAACTGTTATCATGGAACAATCCACCTGTGAGCGTGTGGGGGAAACTGTTATCATGGAACAATCCACCTGTGAGCTTATGGGAGAGACTGGTATCATGGAACAATCCACCTGTGAGCTTATGGGAGAGACTGGTATCATGGAACAATCCACCTGTGAGCTTATGGGAGAGACTGGTATCATGGAACAATCCACCTGTGAGCTTATGGGAGAGACTGGTATCATGGAACAATCCACCTGTGAGCTTATGGGAGAGACTGGTATCATGGAACAATCCACCTGTGAGCTTATGGGAGAGACTGGTATCATGGAACAATCCACCTGTGAGCTTATGGGAGAGACTGGTATCATGGAACAATCCACCTGTGAGCTTATGGGAGAGACTGGTATCATGGAACAATCCACCTGTGAGCTTATGGGAGAGACTGGTATCATGGAACAATCCACCTGTGAGCTTATGGGAGAGACTGGTATCATGGAACAATCCACCTGTGAGCTTATGGGAGAGACTGGTATCATGGAACAATCCACCTGTGAGCTTATGGGAGAGACTGGTATCATGGAACAATCCACCTGTGAGCTTATGGGAGAGACTGGTATCATGGAACAATCCACCTGTGAGCTTATGGGAGAGACTGGTATCATGGAACAATCCACCTGTGAGCTTATGGGAGAGACTGGTATCATGGAACAATCCACCTGTGAGCTTATGGGAGAGACTGGTATCATGGAACAATCCACCTGTGAGCTTATGGGAGAGACTGGTATCATGGAACAATCCACCTGTGAGCTTATGGGAGAGACTGGTATCATGGAACAATCCACCTGTGAGCTTATGGGAGAGACTGGTATCATGGAACAATCCACCTGTGAGCTTATGGGAGAGACTGGTATCATGGAACAATCCACCTGTGAGCTTATGGGAGAGACTGGTATCATGGAACAATCCACCTGTGAGCTTATGGGGGTAACTGGTATCATGAAACAATCCACCTGTGAGCATGTGGGGAAAACTGGTCTCATGGATCAATCCACCTGTGAGCTTATGGGGGAAACTGGTCTCATGGAACAATCCACCTGTGAGCTTATGGGAGAGACTGGTATCATGAAACAATCCACCTGTGAGTTTATGGGGGAGACTGGTATCATGGAACAATCCCCCTGTGAGCTTATGGGACAGACTGGTATCATGAAACAATCCACCTGTGAGTTTATGGGAGAGACTGGTATCATGGAACAATCCACCTGTGAGCTTATGGGAGAGACTGGTATCATGGAACAATCCACCTGTGAGCTTATGGGGGTAACTGGTATCATGAAACAATCCACCTGTGAGCATGTGGGGAAAACTGGTCTCATGGATCAATCCACCTGTGAGCTTATGGGGGAAACTGGTCTCATGGAACAATCCACCTGTGAGCTTATGGGAGAGACTGGTATCATGAAACAATCCACCTGTGAGTTTATGGGGGAGACTGGTATCATGGAACAATCCACCTGTGAGCTTATGGGACAGACTGGTATCATGAAACAATCCACCTGTGAGTTTATGGGAGAGACTGGTATCATGGAACAATCCACCTGTGAGCTTATGGGGGTAACTGGTATCATGAAACAATCCACCTGTGAGCATGTGGGGAAAACTGGTCTCATGGATCAATCCACCTGTGAGCTTATGGGGGAAACTGGTCTCATGGAACAATCCACCTGTGAGCGTGTGGGAGAGACTGGTCTCATGGAATAATCCACCAGTGAGCGTGTGGGGGAAACTGGTATCATGGAACAATCCACCTGTGAGCTTATGGGGGAAACTGTTATCATGAAACAATCCACCTGTGAGCTTATGGGGGAGACTGGTATCATGGAACAATCCACCTGTGGGCGTGTGGGGGAAACTGGTCTCATGGAACAATCCTTCTGTGAGCTTATAGGGGAAACTGGTCTCGTGGCACAATTGTAATACTTCACTGAATTGTATGTTATTTGGGGCGTTTTTCCCCTATATATTCCCAATAACAGAGTCATAAACACAGATCGTGCTACCTCATGTTGTGAAAATTCTAAGAATAAATTCAAAATAACAGGGAACCTTCTTCGCTTGAAATCCGAAATTTGGTATATCTGAGACAGGCCTAGCCTCTAGTATAGGATATATGAATAAAAATAATACATTTAATAATGGGATAACTTGTCTATTAAATTTTAGTTAGGAAAATGATTACGTTGAAATATCAATTAGAGAAACAAAATTCTAAATTTAAAAACTTGGGATTTAGAAATTATTTCGGACAATTAAAGTAAGATGCTATTAAATAAGTATATACTCGTATACACATAATTTAGTCAAAATATTATGTATATCTGTATTCTTTTGTGTTGGTTTGTGCGTGTGTGTGTGTATGTATGTATGCAATATATATATATATATTAATGTGTGTGTGTGTGTGTGTGTGTGAGAGAGAGAGAGAGAAGACGAAAGAACTCCAAAACCAAGAGCCATAGAAAGCTAAAACTTGGTATACAAATTTAGGGAGTGCACCTTGGGTGTATTATTATATATTTTAACATATATTGTGAAACAGACTTCTTAAGCCCAGGGCCGCCCAGAGGGGGGCAAATGGGGTAGCTTACCCCAGGCCCCCGCTGATTGGGGGGCCCCAATCACCCGAACAACTTTTATTTTTAAATTTAAAAAAAATACTGCTAATATCTCTCTTCACTTTATATCGAAAACTTGATGGGGTGCAAGAGTCCTCTGACGATTAATCACAGAGGTGTTCTAGATTATTTGATTAGGATTGAATAGGAGCTTAACATGTCACCGGAGAGCCAAGCAGATGTATCGGGTCAAATTGGGTGGCTGCAATCGTTTGAATTCATCCTTCTCACTACAATATGGTACAAAGTCTTGCAGTTCATTGATGATAGGAACAGAGTCCTTCAAAGTTCCAAACTAACAATAGAAGAGGTAACACAAAATGTGAAGATCCTAGTGGAAGAGTTCCATTTTTGAAAGACTCTTGGACAAGTTTGCTTACAGAATCAAAAGAAGTCACTTCGAACATCGGATGCAAACCAGAGTTGAATGTCTCAAGAATTCGTAAGAAAAGAAAATTCCATGATGAGAAAGGGGATGTTGACTACAAGTTTGAATCTCCAGAAACTAGAATCAAAGTGCAGGTGTTCATTCTTACATTACATCTTGTTTGAATTATTATTATTATTATTATTATTTAGAACCACGTCTTAGTACTCATTCGGGTTATACACTTTAAGTACTAATTACGCTAATAAATTAGGAATTGGGAAGATTGAATTAGAGGAAGTGAACCCACATTTGCGTGGAAGGGGAGTGGAAAACAATTTAGAAAAAGACACCCCCAGTTCACCCAACCGAGATTCGAACCTCGATATCCCCGTCCTCAGCAATCGAGCTCAACACGACTTGCGTGTTAGCCAACTACGCCACCGAGGCGGGTGTCTGGATTACGTAACCTGTCTAATAAAATGTCAGAATTGTCAGTATTATTATTATTATTATTATTAGCACCGCGTCTTACTACCCGTTCGGGTTATACGCACTTACGCTAATGTGTAATGGTAGGTGGGTGATTGTGAGATGGAATGAAGGACCTACAGTTTAACGTGGAATCCGAACCACGGTGGAGGCCTGGCATTCCTCACATTCACAAAATGTCTTGTCAGGATTGAACCCCGGCCGCCAGCATAGAAGTCTGACACCTTACCCCTAGACCGCCAGGTCACCTAGTTGTCAGTATTAATCTCGCCTCTTTCTAACCCAACAAATGATGTGACACCTCAGCCATAGCCACTCATGCAGAAGCTTTGAAAGCAGCATATCATCAGGACCTTCAAAAATAAGATCTCATAGAATAAACTAGGCTCTTTTACAAAATACGGACAGAATCAAAATTGTGTTTAAGTGTAAATGTCAGCTCTACCCTTGAACTGCTCAATTGTTTGTTTCAAAAGGGTCTAAAAACAATTTTCCCACAAATTTGCATTTGTTTACGACTCTTAACATTATTACCTGTGCAAGTAGCATCGGAGAAGCGCATGTTCAGTAAGTTATCTTTGATTACAAACCGTTCGCGTTCAACCACCGGTGAGGATAGACTAAACCATTTGCTAAGTTTGAGCATTGAACATGATCTTGTTAAGGAAATAAGTTTTGGGGATATTATTGATGAAAGCTCAAAAAATTGTTCTTAAATGATATGAGTGAGAGTGAACGTACTTAAGTATTTCAATTAATCTACTAATATAGCTTAACCATTTTTGAAACAAACTTTTATATAATGTACACAGCTTAAGATTATCTTGATAAAAATAAATCGATTACATTTTAAAAATTTGTCGCTGTGTTTCACTGGTACCCGTGCGAGTTATATGTATAGACTTTGTACTAACTACTAGCTATACTAATATGTTAGGTATAGGAAAGTTAATTTACAAGGAAGTGCACCTACATTTACATGGAGAAAGAATGGAAAACCATTTATGAAAAATCACCCTCAGTACACCCGAGTGAGATTCAAGCCCCGAACTCATCATTGGCATTTTAGTCCACTGTTAGGGTGCCAAACGTAATAAATGGGTGCAAAACGATGCAAAAATGGTGCAAAATGATGGTACATTTACAATCTTAATTTGAGGTGTAGGGGCCGGAGGGAGGGTCCAACGACTTAGATTTTTTTGAATTTTAAATATTTTTTCTCTCGCTAATCTTTTATGGTGCAAAACACCATACTTGGGTGCAAAACGGTACAAAACAGGACTTTTATTTTGGCATTAAAAAAACAAATTAATGATTGTGGGGGGGGGGGCTACGCTTAACTTGGCCCCCCCACCTTTTTCCCTTTTTAATAGTTTTTTCCTGCAAAACTATTCAGGTGCAAAACGCCGTACTTGGGTGCAAAACAGTGCAAAACAGGACCTTTAAGCTGACATAAAAAAAATCCGACATTTTGATAGTGGGGGGCTACTATTAACTTGCCCCCCCCCCCCCTACATATAAACAGTCGTAGCATCTCTGGGGTTTGGGTGCAAAATGGTGCAAAACAGGTGCAAAACGGTGGTACATTTAAATTTGAATTTTGATGGGGTTGGGGGTCCAACTAAAGTGATCTAAAAATATAGCAGTATCAGTAATTAACAGTGCCACTAATTGAAATCTGTAGTTCAACTAAGCTGTATCATATAAATTTATATCTTCAGAGCCAAAGATAAATAACTTTAATAAGTTGTAAGCTACATTAGAGGTCTTATTTATTCAGTTAAAATATCACACATAATTCCAGATCACCATAATTGGTTCTCGATCACGGGGCTATAAATACCGATTATATAATCAAAATACCGTACCTCTTTAATTAGTGCTCGATCACGGGGCAATTATCAGCTGATTAAATGGTATTACTTTAATCGGAGCCCATCGCCGACCCGTAACGTTTTAATCGATGCACAACGCGGACCGATTAATTCAATATCACCTCACATTCTAGTAAAATGTGAGAGTGGCGCGTTGGACCACGTGTCCACTGAAATGGATAATAAATATTTTATTTATTTCAAACAAAAAAGTTTGGCTATAAAAACTTCAAAAAAACACTGTCCTTAGCTTGCGTCCCCTTCACTCCCACCCAAATATATTTTAAAATATTAAATATGTATATGATATGCCCATTGCACAGCAATGTATTTTTGTAATGACCAGGTGACAAGAGACTGGGTATCGATAAGACGAGAGGGGTAACTTGCAAGGGCAAATAACGGTACATACCTCCTTCCTTGTTGAAACATGATGCGAGGGGAAAGAAAATAGTTTAGTATCTCCAGTAAGACACAAGGTCAGTCGAGTTACAGACGGGGTAGTTCGGTAGTGCTTGTGCGCGTGATTGTGTGTTGATAGTAAGTAGTTCGGTGAGTGCTCCATCTAGAACATGAATGAATAATTCATACATTTAGCATATATGTAATGTTTTGTAAATAATATGTGTAAATACGTAATAAATATAGCACAAATATTTATAATTAGCTTGCATGTGGATTTAGGCATCAGTTTGGTCTAGTTTGATGCTGATACGGAGGTCAAGTTTAGAATCCCGGCTGGATGAGTGAAATGTGGGTGGTTTTTACTGATTGGTTTCTTATACTCCCTCCACACAAATCAGGATGTATTCCATCTGAATACTACCTTTCTCGTCTATACCCTATTAGTATGAATAAGCGGCTAGTCGCGATGGGTTAAGCAAAAAGTAAATAAAAAGTAGATGTGTCTAAAATACATGCTAAGTAAATAAATTTAAAAATGTAACGTATCTGAGGTTATCATATCCGGGTCCTGGAAAAAGAGTGCATTCTAAAAATGACGCCTGGTGGAGGATGGGTAGGCTTACAATTATATTTTGTATAACTTTTTGTAAACACATTTATATTAATGGGAGTGAATTACAAATATCACATAGTTTACAGATAGATAATAAAAAGAAGGGAACCAAAATTAAACCCAAAGTTATCGTTAGATTGGTTTTACTTTGGATGGAAGAACGCCCTCTCATATGCAGCAATCAAGATAAATTTATACTGGATCTCTAACATAAAATTACCCTCGTTCTCTATTTTCGGGGACAGTCTCCAAAATAATACTTTTTTTTTCTGGACTGATATTGTCACCAATTTTGGGTCTGATTTTTTTAAATATAATAATCCAAATTGAAATTTGTACGGATTAAATACGGTTGTTCTTATCATGTGAATTTCCTATGGACTTACTCTATGGCCATTTAAGAACTCGAAATTTCACTGCCGCACTTTTAAAAGGTACACTACCTATCCATAGTTCTACCCAGACCACCTCCGTTGAATGTATATATACATTCAACGCCACCTCATACTCTTTCAGGACCATTTTAATGTTACACTCCCATCTGCGTCTAAGTCTTCCCAATGGTATCTGCCCATTAGGTTTGCCATTTAGCATCATGGACAAGGTTCTAGATTCTTCTATTCGCGCTGCATGTCATATTCAAGGTACATAGTTTATAACTAATCATTATGTAGGCTCCTCCATTCCCCAGTAGTCTCACCCCCTTTATGGACCAAATATCTTCCTCCTAAGTCCCTGGTTTTCGAACATTCTAATTGTTTTTCGTCATGTAAGGGTAAGAGACCACGTTTCACACCCATGTAGAAACACCAGTAAAATTATTATTTTGTTTATTCTGCGTCTTACATTCCTTGAAAGCAAGACAGATGTTAACACTGACCGAGTAATATAATGCATTTCCCAACTATTTTTTTCCTAATTTCAAATTTAATATTGTTATTGCTAATTAAAATTGTTCCTAATCATATCGATTACAAAAAGTTTAAACGAGAAGAATATTTCTCAATCATTCTGATGTTTGTTATAGCTCTTTGGCTCTATCTATACCTACATTTATGGTTTAAAGTTGTCGCATCCTATAAAAATCATAAGTATACACTAAACCCTATTTATTAACTTTGTCCACTAACATGATTATAAAAAAGTACCACTAACGTAAAGTATTTAAAAAAAAAGTACCATCATTTGAATAGCAAATACGTTATTCGGCACCCTCAGTGATTTTAGAATGACTGCCCCCAAAAATGCGCAAATAGGGTCACTTTGTTTTTAGAATAGTACCTGGCATCCTTTAACTATCTTCCTGACAAATATTCACTTGGCATGCATTTTTGATGGAAGACAGCATCATTATTTTAGCAAAGATATTTGTGACTCTAGTGCTACTATCTACCAGGTATCTTAGATTATTATTTTAAATGGCATTTATTATCCACAATGACCCGCTTCAGTCGCCGTATGATCTAGGGCACTACTCTCACAGTAGAATAGACCACCGATGACGGGGAGGTTCGAATCTCTGTCGGGCGCAGTGCTAAAAAAAATCCGCCATGTTTTCAAATTAAAACATGTCATTTTAATTATATTGGTTTAATTTATGTATAATTATAATTTGTTTCCAGAGCCGCCACAATAAAATAAATTGTATCGGTGGTGGTTTTCTAGTAATGTAAAACAGGAGGGAAACATTAAGCTCAATGCTCAAGCATAGATAAAAGAACAATATATAACAGTCGCCAGTCAAACATCGTACCAAGGTCACGCCAGAACGTAGAGACGACGTATTACTAGCGTCCTTGATTTCAAGGACATGGGAGGGGTGCATAAACATCCTCGGTGACAATTTGAATGGATTCATACACCTCTCCTCATTCTTGCCGATGCAACTGGCAAGGAAATATGGCATGGCGACGAAGTAGGGAATTTGTATACAGCCTAAGTTTAGGTGAAATCTTCAGGATATTCTTTGCAATCTAGCCTGGATCTAGTCAAGTTTCACTGGTAATATGTCCTAAGATGTCACTCTCACATTAAACTCGATTGCTGATGACGAAGAGATGATAGTTCGAGTCCCTGTCGGATAAACGAAGGGTTGTTTTTCCTAAATAGTTTCCCACTTTACCTCCAAACAAATTTGGGTACATTTCTTTAAATTCCTACGTTCTTCACCAATAGACCGATAGTGTAAATATGTGGTTAACCCGGATGGGTAGTAAAGCTCAGATCGCAAACTAGGACCTTAATCTAAGAAGATTATCCGACTAGCTCTAACAGCCGCCTAAATTTAAAGTTAAGCTTGATCAAGGTTTAATTTATAAGTTACTGAAATCGCAAGAGGAATGATAATTGATCCAATATACTGTAACTTTCTGACTCCAATTTAGGTGGGCGACTCCTTTAGTCTATGTTTTACATTGCACCTGGCCAGTACTTTCAATGAACAATAAAAACAAAAATCTTAGCTACACCATATTCGGATAAGCTACAGATCCAGAGGTCCCGGGTTCGATCTCTGGCACTTTCAGATTTATATCTGAAGCAGTGTGTCCGTGACCAAGTCAACCCAACCTCCTGAGGATTTAGTTAGGAGCTAGTTGAATAGAGAAGTAGTGGCTCCTATAGAGAAAACTGAGATTAACGGCTTGAGGGTTCACTGTGCTGACCACATGACACCCTCTATCTGCAAATGTTGGCACTATCTTCACCATTTGAGTTTTTTCCTTTTTAAAGTGAGATAGGATTGAGGATGTTAAAATTTGGAAAAAAAATTGAGCAAACTTGCGTAGAGGAAAAGAAGGTCACCAGAAAGGATTCGAACCCCAACCTACCCGCCTTTGGCAACCAGAAAGCTTTATGTTTTATCCGTTTGCCCATCACTGTAGGTGGCAACACAATTAAGAAATATTGCATCCCTTAAACTAGTCTCTAAAACTACATTTTAGTACTTTGGACACAGTATGATGGAATCTAGCAAGATAATGAGGAAAACACAATTTAAGGTGATCTACGTTTGTTCCCTTGTATTTACAGTCGAACAGATAAGCCCAATATTTCACGTCCCGACTGATAAACCAAGCCAACGTAAATGAAATGAAATGAAATGAAATATGTCTTCCTAATTACAGTTCATACATAACACGTGGTGGTAGGCTGAAAGAGCATTCCAGCTCATATCTCTGAGGTCGCCATGTCTCATTTTAACAAGAGTTGTTTTGTGTCCCATTTTAAACAAAACCACATTAAGTCTGAATCTCCATTTAATATTAAGGTAAGATCCGTTGTAAACCTAAATGTCTAGTTTATAATTACTATTTTTTGTGTGTTAACAATATACAACCCCACATCGGGGTTGACGTGTACTAAGGCATCAAACGTGTATAGTCTGGTTCACCGTGATGGGGTGGTAAGGACTAGAATCCCCGCCAGGTGTACTGAAAGCAATTTTCCTTAAATGGCAGGCTACGCGTGCACTGGAAACTAAATAGTTTTGAGATTTAAAATGTTGCTTTGGGTGACACGAGAGCATGTGCATGCACTGCAAACCAAATAGTTCCTGTATTCGTGCTTTTTCCTTAGTACGCAATGGACTTCACAGAAGCATTTAATTTATATTTTGTTTATTTTACTTTCTCTAACTTATTGAAAACCGTGAGTTTATAGTATATATATATTTTATAAAACATATTAAATTTGCAAGGTTTTATTAAATTAAATTAAATTGTAGATTTAATATTTTTATTTTTATTGTGATCTTTGTAATTATTTCTCTACGCCAAATTGCACATCTCTTGGGATTCCATAATCTGAGTTTTTAATGGAAAATTTGCATCTCTAAATGCTCTACTACAGGGGTTCTTAACTTCTTTTTTTTTCAGCCTAGCGCCCCCTTTTGAGAACAGGGTGCAGGTTACCGACTCCCACCCCAAAGTCAAATGTAGGCCTAGTGAGCAGGCAAAAGGAGATACGTAAATAATTTGCTAAGATTAGTTAGACCTATTTTTGCTATTTAAATGAAAAATAATAATTCTGAGGACAGGCAAAAAGGAATGTCACATACACTCTATTCATGCTCGACAAATATGTCCTTTAGTATTACGTCTTGAACTCTAAAATATGTGTTCAAGTAAAAGAAAATAATATGACTTATCCACTTTTATCTACTCTGTAGGCCTACATCCTTACTTAATTATTCCAAACTAAATAATTACTATGAATATATACATACTGTTTTTGTGGTAAAACTAATAATCCTCATGAATAAAACATATGATATATGTTATGTTAAATGTTTATAAACATAAGTAACCAAATGTGTTGTCAAAATTATAAACCATAAATATTAAAACAAATTCAAGAACTTTTTTTTACGGTTATTATCAACAGAAAGCTAGTGCTGTAATATCCCTTTAAATGCCCCCTCCCCCTCCCCCCCCCAATACCCTCTAACAATTAAACGCTCCCCTGAAAATAAAACTACCCCAAGGGGGACGGTACCGCCCAGGTTGAGCACCACTGGTCTAATGCGTATATTTGTTTGGATTTGATTTTAAATATATAATCAATAAAATATTTAAAATAATTATTTTAAGGTTGGTTTTAAAAGTATTTACTAACAACATTTGTCCTCTTACCTCCCCCATTGACACGATTAAGCTGATATAAAAAATGTATTATGTATTGTATGTACACACAACAAATTATTATTATTAATATTATTATTAGCACCGCATCTTACTAACCGTTCGGGTTATACGCATTTACACTAATGTGTAATGGTAAGTTGATTTTGATATGAAATGGAGGCCCTACAGTTTAACGTGGAATCCGAACCACGGTTGGAGGCCTGGCATTCCCCACATTCACAAGTTGTGATTAATATACGTCTTGTCAGAGGTGAAGGAAAGGTTTGGTAATCAGATAAATCTGTGCCGGGACCAAGGATTGAACCCAGGACCCCAGAACAGAAGTCCGACACCTTACTCCTATACCACCAGGTCACCAACATAAACACACAAAAAAATAATGAACTCTAGTTTCAACTCATTTATATATTTAGCAATAATAAAAATTATGAAAATATTAATTACAAAACTTTGTCTGCTCTCTCTTTAGCAGAAAGTTTGTTATAAATTATAATTGATTCAAAAAATTCACTTCATAATTTTTTCTTTAAATATTTGTCATTATATTAGACTTTTTTTAAAATTAATACTGGTCTTTGTACTTTGTACTATCAACATTCATTTTGGTGGCTGCGAGTGATGACAAACCAGCCAGGAATGTGCAAAGTCAACACCTGATGAATCGCCAGTGCACGCGGATAAACTTAGATATGTGCACTCTATTTTCAAGCGCCAACAATTTGGTTTCCTCAAGAATAATAAGGCTACACGCGCACTGGTAGCTTTTGTTTCGAAACTATTTCATTGCTAGGATGAAACACGTTGATTTGTATGAGCCAACATAAAAATTACTGCATGCATTATTCTTGAGGAAAACAAATTGTTGATGTCACGCAATTCGCAGTATTTATCCAAGGCTGTGACTCAAATTTCGTTATTAATGAAGAACTTTTAGAATTAATTCCCTTGCACGGAACCACTTCTGGTAAATACATTTTTTGTGAGGTAGAAAGACTGTTTCAAAAATATGAACTGCCCCTTGATAAACTTTTGCGTTTAGTGACCGATGGTGCACCAGTAATGTTAGGTAGTAAAATTGGTGTTGTATGAATATTTAATACCACAGTCTGTCTTACAATACCTGATTTTCAATGTATAGTTCATCAGGAAGTGTTGTGTTGCATTAAAAATAGACGATGTTTTAAAACGAGTTGTAGGAATAATCCATTTTATTCGAACCTGTGGTCGTGAAATCAGTTGGTTGTGAAAATTGACAACAGTACTTTGTCATGAATAAATGATAGCATTGTAAATTTTATAGATCAGTCTCTAGGCAACGTTTAGTTAAGGTTTGGTGAAAATCTGTCTTGGCCTTCAACCAAAAAAACCTCTCTTAATAATATTAATAACTACAACACGAATTTACAAAAGGT
Organism: Timema shepardi; assembly: GCA_902151425.1. NCBI lineage: Eukaryota > Metazoa > Arthropoda > Insecta > Phasmatodea > Timematidae > Timema > Timema shepardi. The sequence goes on along the minus strand of CABFVX010001155.1, from coordinate 120,229 downwards.
AGGACCAGTATTTCAATGTATAAATCAAATGAGGCTACTTTCTGTCATATTGTAGTTTTTCAAGCAAATTAAAATATAAAACTATATAATATGTTCGCAAATATTACTGATTTGGTTGTATGGTACTGAATAATAATAATAATAATAATAATAATAATAATAATAATATTTAGCACCGCGTCTTACTACACGTTCGGGTTATACGCCTTAAGTACTAATTACTCTAATGGATTAGGAATTGGGAAGATTGAATTAGAGGAAGTGAGCCCGCATTTGCGTGGAGGGAGACTGGAAAACCATTTAGGAAAAACCACCCTCAGCTGTTCATGTGCCGATAATTTAAATAATTTATTTTAATATTAGCGTATAACCCGAATGGGTTTTAAGACGCAGTGCTAAGTATTATTATTTTAATATTATATTAATATTTTAGCTAGACTTAGAAACTCATTTCATATAAGGTGGTCTAATTTTCCTTATTTTAACGGAAAACTTAATTTTATTCTAGGTGTATCTGCATTGATATCCTCTGTGTCACAGAAAATAGATTTAATTCATTCGCCAATAAATGTTCTGTCAGAAATCAAAGTCCAAACCTTATAAATTAAGTCATCTGAGGACGGTGTTTTAACAGAGAAAAAGACATAATTTTATGTCTCTTTTACTCAAAATTTTGAATGATTTCACTTTTCTCTGGGTAACGTTTTGTTTATGTAGCCTAATTAATGTTCCCATAATTTTATTAAAACGACGTAGATATTTGAAGCTATATTCCTGATTTATTTGTCATTTTGTTATTTATCGTCGTGAATTCTAGTTCTTGTAAGCCTACATAAAATCTTAATTGGTAATTTTTTTTAAAGTGTTGTAAAAATCATCAATTCTATAGGTCAAGTAATTATGCCAATGCTTTTATTTTATAATGTGCCTTACAATGCATCAATATAATATGGAAATGTTTTTTCTAAAAAAGTCCAAAGCAGCAGTCCCCTTTTCACCTCTCCAATGATCAAATTCTCTGATTTACAGAGTTTGATTTATCATTCACATTTTCACCTTTTTACCTCTGCATCTGACATAGTAATCTTAGATCGACAAAGTATAAAGCAGTATTGATCTCTCCATCACCAGGCTAACCCTGAATCTATAAATCCCAAAGCAATAAATGACATTACCCGCCTCGGTGTCGTAGTTGGCTAACGCGCTAATCGTGTTGAGCTCGACGGCTGAGGACGGGGAGATCGAGGTTCGAATCTCGGTCGGGTGAACTGGGTGGGGTTTTTCCTAAATGGTTTTCCACTCTCCTTCCATGCAAATGCGGGTTCACTTCCTGTAATTCAACCTTGCCAATTCCTAATCCATTAGCGTAATTAGTACTTAAAGCGTATAAACCGAATGGGTAGTAAGACGAGGTGCTAAATTAAATTAAATTAAATTAATAAATGACATTTTATGCTCCACATAGTTTTGATGTTTATTCATTAGTTGTAACAATACAATTTTATAAGGACCCATAATTATTGTATATTATAATGTCCCGACTTTATCCATTAAAAGGAATGAAAAATGTTAAAATTTGAATAAATTAGTATTCAAAATTTCATAAAGCTGCCGTTCTTCCAAGTAATTAGAAGGTTATATATATATATATATATATATATATATATATATATA
>CABFVX010001155.1:106690-118506 GCA_902151425.1 Timema shepardi | reverse complement strand
CCCCCCCCCCCGGAACAATTTTGTCATAAATAAATAGGAACTGGTTAAAAAAAATCTTTGCCAGGATTCCTACATCTCCCTAAAATGTTATGCTGATCAACACAAACATTCTTGAGATATATTGTGCCCAGAATGACGTCACGAACACAGCTACGAACCAAATTTTAATTCGCCTTCCACCCAGGGAAATTTGGATAGAAAATAAACATGGCCATCAGTACAATCTATTTTGATCACTTTAAACAATTGGCCATACATTTTATTAATAATTTCTTGCAATAAAACACTGAGTATAATGATCGATTATTTTACATGAAGAGATATAAAAATGATCATACACAAAATAATTCCTAATTAATCTTGTTGGGGACTCTTATTCTTTGATCAGGCTCAAGCACGCTAGCACACACCTAACTCTGACAATTGATGCTAATAATCTGTTTCTTAAAAAAAAATCACACAACGCAAAACACCCCTGGCTGTTACTCCAACGGAGCGCAGGTTCTAGATTCCGACTTGCGAGTGCGCTGTTCTTGAATGGCATTGTGTGCTCTTTCTGGTGTCGATAGTGAATCGAGGCTAGTCTGGTTGCCTAGCAACCAGGCATAATCTCGTCCCATTGGGCATGTTCCGGCACCGCGCACAAGTGTGTCGGCATTGTTCAGCTAACAGAAAGAATCAAATGTCCTGAGAGAGCGAGATAGAAAGTAGTGGGATCTTCTTGATGGCTTTACTTCAATAGAACATTCGACCCAACAATAGGTTTTGTCTAAAGTTACTCTGACACGAATGTTGCTGTCAAGTTGGTATAAAGCTGACTTAGAATATCTACAGGTCTTGTACGTAGGAAGGGACAGCGAATGAAAAACTTATATGTCATTTGATATTGTACTATTGACGGGGAAAGAATAGCGTCTGCAAAATATCGATGTTATAGACCATATTATAATATCGATGCTTTTTGTTAAAATTTCCGGTGATTTAAAAAAAATCAAATAACTGTAATTGAAGGGCTGGTATTTTTATATACATATATAACATTAAAAATCAAATTTGTTTATATGTAATAAATATTTAACATATAAATATATGATACATATAATATATATTATGATGTCCCATACACCTTTTTCTATTAGCCTCATACATAGGCTATATTTACTAGGTTGGTAAGTAGACAACGTAAAATATATTTTGCTTTGCGTAAAAATAATTAAAACAAATATTCAATAATATATTCAAATTATCTTATTAATTAATTGTGTTGTCTTTCCTTAATTTTATATTCTTAAAATTGAAAAATGACACCTGGACATTTAAATCGAATCCGTGACCTTTGGCTTAGTACGCCATTGCTTTAACCACTGAACTATCCAGGAATTCCCGTGTCCAGGTGTCATTTTTCAATTTTCATAATATGATATCTTAATGGAGTAATCCTCATTAAAAGCATAAATAATAGCTTGGTATATTTGATTCTTAAAATTTGTTTGATAGTCTAACCTACAATTGTACATAATTTATCATTTAATTTTCTTTAGTTTTAGCAATATTTTCACAAATAGATTATAAGAAAACTGTCGTTCAATGATTTTTAGTAGAAAAACAAGTAAATACACTTAAATTGTTATTTATCATGTAAAACACTCCCCAAATATGGAATTGGAATAAAATCAAAAGCAGTTTTTTTAAATTTTGAATTTTCAAAGCTTAGCTATCAGTAGTTTTAAAACTAGAATTAAAATAACTGTTTGTCCTTGAGGTATGATCATGTAACATAAATACCTATTTCAAGTATGAAAGAAATATATCAAATTCTTTAGGCCGTAGTTCCAGGGGCAGACAGAAAAAACAAATTGTAAAACTCATTTTTGTTTAGTTTAGGGCTACATATAACAATAGGATTTAACAAAATCTCAGTGTCGGGTGTTTTTTACAATTAAAATACTTCTCTATATGAGAAAGTAAATAAGTATTCCTTGACCGAGTTCTACCCCTCCCTCACTCCCCACGAAACATAGATCTCAATATTCAACAATTATATGTTTGCTTAAATAGTGAAAAACATTGAGCTTTGTTTCCCCACCAGCACGTATTTTGTTTTCAATTTCGTGATACTAGAAGAAACGAGGGGAACGGATGGATGAAGTTAGTGAGGTTAGACGGGTAATAGGCGTAGAGTTAAAATACTATTTTTCGAACTAGTCCATATAGTTTGATCCTTATTGCTACAAACCAAGGAAATAGTCCATATAGTTTGATCCTTATTGCTACAAACCAAGGAAATAGTCGTACCTGCTTTGGCCGCCGCATGACCTAAGGCGTCACTCTTGCATTATTATTATTATTATTAGTGTCACGTCTGACTACCCGTTCGGCATATACGAACTTACGCTAATGTGTAATGGTAGGGTGATTTTGAGATGAAAGTGAAGACTTAAAGTTTAACGTGGGATCCGAACCACGGTGGAGGCCTGACATTCCACACACTCTTGCAATAGACTAGACTGCCGATGACAGTGTGGCCGGAGTTCAAATCCCGGTCAGGTGTACTGGGGATGGTTATTCCTAAATACTTTTTCCCTCTCTTCACGCGAATACGGGTACACTTCCTCTAAATTCAACCTTCCTCATCTCTAACTCATTATCGTAACTAGTACATATTATGTCTTAAGTCTGAACAGGTAATAAGACGCTAAGGAAATAGTAGGTGTCAGCTTGAAATCGAGCCACATCAACCGAGTAGCCTCCCGCAGTTGGCCAACGAGATAGTGCCAGCTTTTGCTCCTGGAGAGTGTCATGTGGTCAGAACAACGAACCATACGACCGCTAAACTCACTTTTCTAGAACCGAGCTGTTAGATTTTCACTCAATTAACTCCTCATTTGTCCTCACGAGGCTGAGCTGACCGCGTTCCTAACCCACTGCTTCACATTTAAAAACTGGAAGCACTCGGGAACTAGCCCGGGACCTCTGAATCTGTAGCCAGAAACTCTGACCACTAGACAACCAAGGCGGTCAATATTATAATTTAAGAATTAATATATTTAATCACATCGATCCGCAAGCAGGCTAAACATTAATCTCGTCCAGACCCGTTCGCCTGTGAAGTTTCAACCGAGTGTACTGATGGTATTTATTCCTAAATGGTTTGCCACTCCTCAGCCACGCAAATGTGGGTATATTTAATCTCTATTCTACCTTCCTCATCCCTATTATGGTGGTATAATTAAATGTGTAATGTTCGTACATGTATTAAGAATCGGTAAAATAATGTTTTTATTTTCATTTAATAATTTGAAATGGTATATTTTAGTTTTTATTACATGTATAAGGAGACACCAGACCCTTTGACACCATGATTGTTTCATAATATTGATTATTGGTTCTAAATAGTCAAAAATCCTAATTTGACAAAAAATGTATAGGCCTTGTAATAACTACAAATCAAAAATAAAGTTTTATTTCCCAAACCATGGTTTTAAAATGGCATGGAAAAACCAATATAATGTATTTAAATATGATGTCCGAAGAAAAAAGTCTCTTTAAGCTCAAAGTTTGATAGAAACCCATTTGAATTGATATATATATATATATATGCGACCTTATTCCTCATATATTAAATTTAACTTTTACTATTCCTGGTGTCAAATGCAATAATTGAAACATATTATACTCTCGAAAATTTGAAAAATACGTCTAAGTTGTATTTTTGACTTATCATAAAAATATTATTTTATTTTTTAATATATATATATATCCTATATTTATATATCTCCAATATATATATATATACATATATATATACATATATATACACATATATATACACCAATATATATATATATATTAGTATGTATATGGTTTATATATATATTAGTATGTATATGGTTTATATATATATATATTAAAAAATATTTTTATGATGAGTCAAAAATACAACTTAGACGTATTTTTCAAATTTTCTAGAATATAATATGTTTCAATTATTGCATTTGACACCAGGAATAGTAAAAGTTAAATTTAAAATATAAGGAGGAATAAGGTCGCATAAGTGAAGTGCACCTAAAGTAACGTAGAGCAGGGATGGAAAAAAATATATTTATAGATAGCATGAAGAAAATATCCTTTAATGCAACCAGATTAAAACGAGCATGATGTTATTCAATCTGGTGACTGCAATTTACCCGAATGATCGATATACATTTTTATGGCTAAAATATCGAATAAATCACGTTTTTTTTAATTTTTTGACGCACCTGAAAAATGCAAAATGGGACGTTAAATCTAGTTATTTATATTCTATTGATCATGGGGTGGTTCAAGTTAGAACTCCAATCAAGTATAACTAGGTTTTTAAAAATGTTTTCTTCCTCTCCATGTAAATTTGAGTGCACTTCTATTTAAATTTCACCTTACTCATCCCAACATCATTGACGATGATACGCAAATATTCATAATTGTTACTAGGACGCGGTGAATATAAAAAATAATGTTTACACCCTTGGTTTAAATATTGCATAATATGAGTGGAATGATTACCAAAATATAATTTTCTTGGGAATAGCAAAAAAAAAAAAGTTGTAACAATTTGTATGTATCATGTATTAAAGCATAAAATAATTTAAATTTAATCGATAAGATTCAAAACCAGAGTAGGTAACAGGGCACTTAACGTCTACATTAATGTGAATAACCCTTTGTTTATGTGAACTCTTAATTCAAACAAGGGATGTGCAAATTAAAAAAAATAAACATCTCTGCATAAAGATGGAGATTAAAATCTTCTCTAGGCCAATGAGCTACGGAGTTTATCAACCACTATGTATACCTTAATAGGCTATAAAAATAGTTCAATAAAAATAGTTTGTTAAAGTTGATGCGGAAAGGGGTTCAAAGATAGCTATATTTACAATTTTTGAAAAATTTTCATTTTATTTCAAAAGCAATCGTTTATTTTGAAAAGAAAAAAAAACTGTATTGTAAAGGTTTTGGAATAAAGTAGGTGGCATACTTATTACTTAATAATTTGTAAAAAAACTTATGTTTATTATGAACATTGATTTTATTTATACCTCTCCCAATTGTTTCTTTTTTTCTTTTTAGTTTTGTGTCTCTCAAAATTCAACTGTTCCGGCCGTGACGATGGGTAAACATTTCCCGTTGAACGCTGACAAGACTAACATGTTCAGTTGGCCTGTATTGAAAAAAAACACTGGGGTAAGTTCATTATTTTAATCCTCATATGACCAACCACACATTAGAACTCTTTTAGACACCCCACATATATCTTAAGATAACTAAACCTTTAATTTAACCAGCCAATATATTCCACTGAGATACAAAAAAATAAACGTGTCAAACGTGCTGTCTCACCTATATTATATTAAAATTAGGATTTTGGTAAAATATGTTATCAGGAAACTGTCCTAGAATAGTTTTTTCTAGAGATTTTTAATGATATTTTTATTTTTTCATATATTTGAACAACAAGGGTATAGCTGTCTTTCTTAAGTTAAAATAATCCAAGTTTAATCATCAATAAGCTAATCTCAATGGCTCCTTTTTAGAAACATAAAAATACATTCTTATATATCATGTAAAACATTTCCCAAGATATATACTTGGGTAATTTATGAAACGCCCTGCATTTTCTTTAATCTTGTTATCTGTATACTATCCTTAATTATATAACTAGAATCAAAATAACAATTTAACCTCGAGGTATGATCATAAAACACATAAATATTAAGTCTGAACGAAATGTATCAAACCTTTTCGGCTCTAGTCACTGTTACAGACAGAATTATAAGAGTCTTTTTTTTAGTTTGAAGGTACATAAAACGTTAAGATCCAACATAATCTTTAAGTAGAATATTTTCACTAATATACTAATTCCTCTGGATGAGAAAGTAAAGATCCGTTAGGGAATAAACCAAGCCATAATTTGAACACAAACAACTTTAATTTCTTTAGTCACTTACTTTAATCCTCTTGAACAGTTTAGATTCCCTGTTCACCTATATCCAATCTCCTACCACTCTTGTTCCTAGGAGTAGATGGAATGGCTGTTGAAAACAGGCTGGGATTGGCTTTGAGATCGTCACGTGACCCCCCCCCCGCTCTCTAATTGGATGTTGGAACTGGGTCAGGGTTTTCCCCCTACTCACTCCCCCTGACCCCCTTTCCATGGTTTAGTATGTGTTCCAAACTTGTTGGTTCCTGTATCGTTAGTTTTTATGTGTGCGCATTGGATCGTATGTCTGGGTAGGGTTGGAACTGGTGTTGAAGTTTTTATTTAATTGTGGGGGGGACATGCAGTCCACGGCTTCGGGCACTCCTCCCGCGACGTCCTATAAAATGCCGGCATCGCTACTGAAGGCGTGGCATGAACCTCCCCGACGACCGAATATTGGCTGCCTCTCGCAAGCCCCTGAAACTATTTTGGTGCCGCAATCCTCCCCTTCCTCCATCTCTGTGACAATTGGTTCTTCTAGTGATGTCATCGCAACCCTGGCACCACTTTGGCATGTCGACAAGACAAGTCGAGACAGGAATAGATAACGACCTTAAATTATGTCGCAACCCCTCCCCACCTTCCCCATTTCTGTGCTAATGGGTTTTTCCCCGGTGATCTCGCAACTAGAAATCATCGACACAGCTCTGATTATGCACAATCAGGGGCCTCGGAAGCCTCAGTTAGCGCCCCCCCCCCCAAATCTACTAAAATTGGTTGTTTGGTATTGTCCGTTGACATGCGCCGATGTAGGTATCCGCCGTACCACATGGATTACAGTTGGCGGAGGGGTTAGGTAGATATGTTCCAGTGCTTAAGTGGAATGAGGGAGAGTATAAAACCACTCCAGTTCACCCGATCGAGATTTCCAGCATTTTTTTACCTGCAGGGAGAACTACCAACAGTTTACCAGGCAGGAATTCGATTCCACCACTCCCTCCACCTGAATTATATGAGCCTGACATTTAGACGGCATGCCCACTGGGGTTTGAACCTCAATATCTTTCAAGGAGCTAGCACCGCTAATGTTTGTTAGAACAATCGTCCAATTAAATACTACCTTCCCTACTGTACTTGAGTGCAACCCCCATTTGCGAGAGTGAAAAAAAAGGCAAAATCAAAAATCATTTTGTTGGTTCACCAGATGTTCCGTTTTATATAGTTAGAATGTGTACCAGCATTTGATTCGGGAAACACCTACACGCATATTATTGCAAACAGTTTCACTGTTTGGATAGCGTTTATCTATTAACTAAATTTGCTTTAAGGTAAGGTAGCAAGGTCACACACACACACACACACACATAGCCAGACATTTGTTCATTTTTATTAATAAATTGTGACGGTAGATTACTACTCAAGGAAAAAGTAATCTATTACTCTGCAACACGTGACTTACGTTATCTTGCACAACGCTATTTAAATTATTATGATAAACCAAACTTATATTCACTATCATTCATTTCTTAATCATTTTCATTTTGCGCCATCTAGTGAATAAAATTGGTAATGATGAATTTTTCATTATCTTCTTATAGCACGTATTTAATAAATGTTATTATTACAACTCATACAATAATTTAAATACGCTAATGGAGTAGGAATAATTAAAGTATTTATGAGGGTTAAGTGTGCCCACATTTGCCTAGAAGAAGAGTTGAAAATACCCTCGGTTTAACCTCCTCGACCAATATTACCAGACGAGCTAAGCTTAATTACACGTACAGCTGATGACCTAAATAAAATTGAGGTATGTCATTTAAAAAACATTATGTTGTTTATGTTGTATACTAAGAATGTTTTAAATAATATTAATAATATAATAATAATATATTGGTGTTAAGTTAGCTATTTTAGTAACATAAATGTTGAAATAGCTTTTATTCGCCAGCTTCTTTTGATTTGGCAACCATGGAGAGCTAGTTTCGTTGCTAAGGGCTGTTGTGTTGGCGGACGGACGTAATGATACAAGTCACGTAATTCCAGACATGTATCAAAGTGGGTGTGGTATCTTTCTGGGCGATTTCAGTACTCACATAGGGACTTGATCTTTACACATTTCACACAGAATAACAAGGAATTAGCTACACAGATACGTTTACATTTTTCTTCTGAGATAATTTTTTTTAACTAAACTTTTTATTTGATTTTTCTACATGATCAACCTCTATAAAATCTCCATAATTGGACCGGTAGATTACATGCCAATCTCGTATAGTCTAGTTGCTGCAACGGGGAGGTCGTAGTTTGGGTTGTTGCAGTCTGGGCATGGATTTGTTGGGGTATGTATCTAAATTGATGGTTAGTCTCATAGTTAGCATGATTGTTAAATTCTCATTCGAGTCGCATTCTGGGCGACCAAACACTACATCAATCAGAAGTCTCAACATATATCTCAAACATAAGTTGTAATGGCGCGTATTCCGTAGATTAATGTATACTTGATAAACAAGCTTGCATAACTTGGAGGAGGTACCTATCCCACTCATAGTGAGTGATGCTCGTCTACTCATCGGCTCGGCATAGTAGGAAATATGTGTTTTAATTGCGCAACTAACTCATCTAACAGAGGCTGATATGGCATTCTACTTGCTTTCCACACTCGCAAAAGCGCACTAATTTCATGGCGGATTCTTATTTCAAACTAGCGTTCCATATTACTGATAATTTAATCATGGGTGATTTGTTGACAGGAAATCTTTCTGATGATTATTGAGCGAGTCCCTTGTTGAGATATTTGAAGATTTCCTATGTACACAATTGTGTCATAATATGCACCACTCTTTTTTTATCTCCAATAATCCATGCCTATTAGAAACTCTCTTTTACTTTCTCTAAAAAATGTTAACACCACATGACCGCCATCGATAACAAAGCTATTTAGAACTGGAAACTGAAGTTGCTCCTTCCGACCCACCTCCACGGAACGTCTGTAGATTTTATCGTTTTGTTAATTTTTCTTAATCGCTCCTATAGCCGAATCGCATGTCGACTCATTTGAGGGATCGTTCCCTCCGGTAATCACTCTCCAGATATACACCATTATATTATTGATTGCTGAACTATAGAGTAAGCTCTTTTTTTTCTTTGATAAATTCCCTGTTAACAAACTAAAGCTGCCAGTCACAAAAAGGCCTACTTCTAATAACTGTATAGCCAGCCTCCGAATGTTTAAACAACACAGTAATTCTATCAACCTGATGGCAGGAATTCACTAGTTGGTATAAGGCTAGCAACTTAATCTATTTTGAAAGCTGAAAGCTCAACACACCACTAGAGAGGGTAGTCAGACCCTTAAATATTTATTTGCATATAAGTGTAGTAGTTATTTTAAAACAAAGCATTTAATTGTCTTTTCTTCATATTTTCTGTAGGCCTATGTCTATTCCTTATAGAGTTGAAATTTGGTGGATGATTTGGATAACTCATATCATATAATAATACATTCATGAAGGAAATTGTAATATTTAGATAAAAATAAGTGAAAAATCCAGACATGTTTTGATGTACTAACAAAAGAGTCCCTTTCACACTTTGTGTTTAAGGAACAAGGAATTACAAAACTAATACAAATATACCCTGATTTGTGGTAAATAAAACGATTGGATTTTGTTACATAAAAAGTTGGATTTCTCTATTAAAAAAAAGTCGGTAAATACAATACCTATTTCAGCTAAAAATGTCGTAAAAAATAAACTAAAATTTAACTAGTAGATAAAAAATTACAACTTAATTTCACAAAATGGCTGTCATAAGATTTTGATCAAACACATATTTTACTTATTAAAAAATAGCCTTTGATCGAGGGAAATACATTTTCTAGAACGAGGACTTTTTTTATTGTTTCCAGGAATATTAAGAAAAAAATTTTGTAATAGTGCAGTTGGAACTATTTTTTCTGGTAAATTGATGCAAAGAAAAACAAATAAAAATGACGTCTGCTACTTAGTAAAAATATGTATAGGCCTAGTGTTTATATATTTCTCGTCAAAATCAGCCTAGTTGACTATTATTCACATATAAAATGCAAATTACCTAGTCAATTTCACAATAATATTCAATTTAGTTTAATTTTGCCTGTTAAAGATACATTTAAAAATACTTTAATGAGCTGTAAAAATATCTTAGGATATTCATTTTAATGCACCAGTAAAAATTCGTAAAAAAAAGTTTCACGAAATTTCGTTGTTTCTACTAATACAGTTTAATATTTCTCAAGCTCCAGATGAATATGGGGAGCTGGGGGGAAAAAGAGCAGAAAACCAACTTTTGTTTCTTGGAAAAGATAGAAAATATTATTTCTTATTCAGACTTCTCTCTACAGTATGCACTTAATTGGATGTGTCATTAGTAGCCCGACACTGCCTTAGCCTGGCATATTAGTTCTGTTAGACTGTGTTTTATATAATACAGTAAAAAAAAGATAAATTATACATTTCAAATATTTATTTTCAATTATGAATTCTGTCACATTATAAGGTTAAATTATTGTAGTTCCATTCCCTACCTACCGAGCCAGCGAAAATGGTTTATATCTGTACTCATGGATGCCGTACCTCAGAGTATTTATATAATTCTGTTATGAATATGAATGTATCTCTTAATTCCGAAAATATAAAAAAAGACTTTACGGAATATAGGGGAAAATTGGTGTTTGTGATATTAGGATGGAAAAAAATTCATCTATATGTGTTTACATTCAGTTTGACTTATATGCATACTTTAGTTAAATGTCACATCAGAATGTGTTGGAATATTTTGCTACAAATTGTGTATAGTTACAATTATTTCATTAAATTGATCATTATTAAACACCATTGTTCGCTTTAGAATGTAAAATGTCTCTAAGTTTATCTAGATCAACAGCACTCTTATAATTTCTATAAATTATCAAGCCATGTTTGAAAGTGGGTAACCTAATACCTAGCCTAGATCTAATAGACTTTATTATTATTATTATCATCATCACCACATCTCACTAACCTTTCGGGTTGTACGCAATTACGTTAATGTGTAATGGTAGAGTGATTGTGATATGAAATGAAGGACCTACAGTTTAACGTGGGATCCGAACCGCGGTGGAGGCCTGGCATTCCACACATTCACAATTTGTGATTAATACACGTCTTGTCAGAGGTGAAGGAAGTGTTTGGCAATCAGATAAATCTCTGCCAGGACCAAGGATCGAACCCCGGACCCCCAGCACAGAGGTCTTACACCTTAACCCTAGACCATCAGGTCACCCCTCATAGACTCTATTTTGAATGGGTGACATGGCGGTCTAGGAGTAAGGTGTCAGACCTCTGTGCTGGGGGCCCGGGCTTCAATCCTCGGTCCCAGCACAGATTTATCTGGTTACCAAACCCTTCCTTCACCTCTGACCAGACGTGTATTAATCACAACTTGTGAATGTGTGGAATGCGAGGCCTCCACCATGGTTCGGATTCCACGTTAAACTGTAGGTCCTCTCCGTACATTAATTGGTCACCTTATAAAAGGCATCAGTCACGGAATAACTTTATTACTGGTAACGGGAATGTTAATGTTCAATCCCTTGACGGGTGCTTGAGGGGAAAGGGCGGGCATGCATGCATGATCGGTTACTTCTTCCCTCTTCATCTATACGCTAATGTGGGTGAACTTCTTGTAAATACCATTATATATGTCTACCGTTGGCGATTAAGCCGTTACTATAATATTGCTTGTGTTGAATGTAATCAAATAAAATAAATAAAAATAACGCTACTGTTCCAGAGGTAAGGAGTTTTGCTTATCTAATGACATACTACCCCCCCCCCCC
>CABFVX010001155.1:88543-106567 GCA_902151425.1 Timema shepardi | reverse complement strand
CCTCTTACTATCCGAACTCAATCTTTACGCCTCGGGGGTAGCGATAAGGAAGGTAAAACTTAAAGGAAATGCACTAGAATTAGGAGAAAGGTAAATAGTTTATGTAAAATACATAAGGTAATTTCAGGTCGAGATTTCAACCCCGGCCTTCCCATCACTGTCAAAAGGCGATATCGACTGAGCTAGGGTATTGGGAAATATATATGGTATAATAATTCTAAGTCTCCGGACCACTGCATGTGTCTAGCAGACCTTAAATGCTCACTCAAAGTCTATAACACACTACTATCCAAAATTAGTGAAAGTTGCTCTTTTCTACGCCAACAATATTATGTTTATAAGCTAAGTAAAATAATTATTACTTTATAATGTGTCTCAAGAAAAGCACATTTTAAACACAATTTATATTGTTGTTCAGTTAAACGCATTGCAACAAATATTTGCATTTGTACACTAGAAAAATAAAATAAAAGGAAAAGCTGCTCATGTATAAGCTGAAACAAGAGAAAAGCAATATTGTGTTTGCATGAGGTCTTGGCTATGCAGCGCTCGATGGGCTGTAAAATAAATATTTAAACGGACGTCAAAAGCAACAGCACAGTTGATGGAAAACTTTTTGATTAAATTACACGTTTAGAATTGTTTTCTGTTCGTTCTACATGTTCTGTGTATCACTCTAGGTTCGGGATATAATTTGTTTAGAGTACCCCGTCTTACTACCCGTTAGGGACGCCTATTAACTAATTACGATAGTAGGTTAAGAATTAGTTAGGTTGAAAATATAGTAATTTTACCCGAACTTGTGTGTAGGGAAAGTGGAAAGCAATTTTAGAAAAACCCAACTGAGATTCAAACCTTGATCTCCCCGTCATCTAGAGTCTTTTGCGAGAGTTGCGCCTGAGCTTAGACCATGCGACCACCGAAGAGGGTATATCCGGATGGAGTTACAGGATTTGATTGGTGGAAGAGTGGGAAGCTATTTAGGGAAAACTACCCTCATTACACCAAGCTGGGATTTGAACCCCAACCTCTCCGTCACTAACAAACTAAACCAGATGAGACTGACTTCCCCTGATTTGGTTGGTTCCCTCTACCTTTTTTAGCGCGCCTTACTATCCATTCGGGCTATACGCCTATGTACTAATTACAATATTGGGTTAGGATTAGGAAGGTTTAATTGAGAGGAAGTGCACTCATAGTAGCGTGGAAGGAGAATAGAAAACCATTTAGGAAAAACCACACAGTGCACCCGACCGGGATCGAACCCCGATCTCTCCATCTTCAGCAGTCTAGTCCAACACTAGAATGGCACGTTAGAACACGTGATCACCGAGGCGGGTCCCCTCTGCTTCATTATGCTGTAAACATTTTTTATTAAAAACATCAGTAAAGTAAAGACCTAACTACAATTATTGTGGGCGTATTTAGGTTTTTACTTATTCTAATTATTAGGATTATAAAACATGTAATGTGATTTAAGTAGAAGAACAACTTACCACATTTAAAAAAAAATCACAGTAAGATGCAATGCTACCAACCAGATAAACAAAAAACTTCCATACTATTTAATTTTTTTAGTCTAAAAATGTTTGAGATAAAACTAGCATCTATCAATTTTCCTGCCGACATACCTCCTCCACGTCATGAGATTACATGTCTTTTAATCAGTCGCCCATTCTCCCAACTCATGTCAATGCAATAATTTTTTTCGCTGGGTCGAATCTCAGGTGATCGCTCACGGAGATACCAAAATAAGACTAAAAAATGACTCGAGTAGAACAACCACAGTTACGAAATCAATCATCATGAATGAACAATTGAACATTTTATTACAGGGCGGTTAGCGGGGGAAAAAAAACCTGAACCTTGACAAAATTAATAGGCTATCAAAATTAATCCTATTGGAATGTATTCAGTATATGTCCCTATACATTCTCTGAAAATTCCCAAGTTTTCCCATCCTGGGAAAATCCGCCATCTTGGAAAAACCCTCACGATTGTAAGGTTTAACTTAAAATTAAATATCTCAAGAACCATTAGTCATACAGAAACCTAATTTATGTCAACGTATTCCTATTAAATTCCTCTATCATATAAATATGTATTATGGTGATTTAAGTCCACGAGTAGCCTAAATAATAGTATATATAGTAAAAAAAGACTTGTTATAGCTAATATTATACTTTATTTTTATTTTGCGGCGTTATTTGCGCTCTTATGACACTTTTGCCTGGTATAAAAGTTGTATAGCGTACAATGTCGTATCGAAGTCATTTATGTTAATTGTATATATGTTGAAAACGACGCTTACACTGAGCCCGAGCGTCAGCCGTGTTCCCATCAGGTGGCGTGGAGCGGACACGACGTGCGGCGCCCGCTACATAACAGCAGCCTGTCATTTGATAGTAAACTTTATTTAAATGCTGTTACATGATGCAGCTGAACATATGTTTTAATTTATTTCTAAAATATATTCCACACTTACTTCAATAACATTATAACTGAAATAAAATAAGAGCCATCTGTGCTTCATATTCAAAATAAAACCTGCTGCTACCTAGCAAAGTTTTTAGTGAATCGCTCTAAAATAAAATGTACGTTTTTTTCATAAATCAATCACAATTATTTTAATTAATACAATATTAGCTGCAATTATAATATAAAAAATAATACTTTGTCATTTAATAAAAATGATAATTTCTGCTCCTTTAAATCAGGGAAATGTTGTCTTGATGTACCTTTCATGGTCCAACTTCTGTAAAAGATACAAGTTAATTTTTTCTCATTTCAAAACTAAATGTGACTAATTAGCACTTTGCTGGTTTTGTTTATGAATTTTTTTCTCCTATAGGCCCAGTATTGAGTTTCTTTTTACTGTTATGTTCAACATCAACACCATTTAACTAATTTAAGATAAACTGAGGCTGGTTTTTACTAAATTGTTTTCCGCTCTCCCTCCAAGCAAATGAATGTACGCTTTGTATAAATATATTTCTAATCCCTAAATCTATCAGCATAATTAGTACATAAGCATATAACCCGAACGGGTAGTAAAACGCAGTGCTAAAAAATAATATTATAGTGCCATTAATTACCTATTACCCACCTCGCTGGCGTAGTTAGCTAACGCGCTTGTTTCGTGTTGAAATAGACTGCCAAGGACGGGGAAATCAAGTTTCTAATCTTGGTCAAGTGAACTGGGTGTGGTTTTTCCCTAAATGGTTTCCACTTTACCTCCATGCAAATGCGGGTTCACTTTCTCTAAATCAACCTTCCTAATTCCTAAAACCATTAGATTAATTAGTGTTTAAGCGTGTAACTCAATAGGTAGTAAGACACGGTGTTAAATAAAAAAATGCCTATGCTGTTGGTTTTAGCCTATTTGATGAATAAGAGCCTTAACACACCTATTTCGACTTTTGCCTCTCTCTTTTCAAATGAGTTTTCTGCTGAAAGAAATAGCAGTAGTAGAAATTGTAAGTTTCGACATAATTGTTTAGAGTAGGTTTGAAAATCGACACTTGTTAAATAGCTTCCAATGAGCAGTGGCAGACCTCTTTTAAGGAAGCAGCATTCCCATTGCAGGGGAAAAGTTCAACTCAATCGGAATTGGGCAATTTGAAATTGTTTTCCCCTTGACATCAAGTGAGGTAAAACTCAGCGTTTGAAACTATAAAAACATTATTTCTGAAAATATAACCAATATCACCACCGAAAATCTATAAAAGTATTTATTGATTAACAGCACGTGACACGCTTTGGTGTTCGAATGGGTTTAGGTGTCATTCTCGCTGTAGACTGGACTGCCGATTAAGGGGAGGGGGGGTAATAGTGTATTTATAACATATGTGTACTACCCTAAATTGCAGTGAGCCGCGGTGTTAAGAAAAAACCACGTGAATTGGATTTAGGTATTAAGATAGCCCGGGCAGATAGCAAGACACGTAGAAAAAAAAAGATAAATGCGTGCATAGTCAGCCCTTTACATTTTGTGTGACCCTGACTAGCCCCGATAGCGTCCCGTTCACTAACCTCAGTTGACTCGGGGGATAAAATATTGTCCGGAAGCCTGGTTGGGTGTGGTCGCGACATCAACTTCAATTAAACCCCTTTTCCCACCCGCCCCATTTGACTTCTTGAAAAGCCTGTTGACTGAGCCCTACTCAGTGACGTTTATGGCCTCTGAAAAGCTTGCTTCGTTTACATTTTGCCGAGGAAACTAGAATATAACACCCACTTCGGTGGCTGAATGGTCTAAGTCGTCACTATTGCAATATACTAGACTGGTAGGGACGAGGAGATAGGAGTTTGAATCCCGGTTGGATGTACTGAGGTTGGGTTTTCCTAAGTGGTTTTTACTATTCTTTCACGTAAATGCGTGTACACTTCTTCTAGATTCACCTTTACTAATCCCTAGCACATTAACGTAATTCGCATATAGTCGATGCTAAGAAAAATTGAAGCAAATATTCATTCGGATTACTTTTCAGAAAATACAAACATTTCTTTTGACCAACATTGATAACATTTTACTATTTTATTTTACCCGGGGTTCAATCCTCGGTCCCAGCACAAATTTATCTCATTACCAAACCCTTCCTTCACCTCTGACAAGACGTGTATTAATCACAACTTGTGAATGTGGGGAATGCCAGGCCTCCGCCGTGGTTCGAATCCCACATTAAGCTGTAGGTCCTCCATTTCATCTCACAATCACCCTACCATTACACATTAGAGTAAGTGCGTATAACCCGAACGGGTAGTAAGACGTGGTGCTAATAATAATAATAATACGTTTATCTAGCTGTTATTTATGTCCATTAGTAACCAAATTGGGGTATTGATTGCTTTGTTATATTCGGATGTTCCAACTATAGTACTAGGTATGATATTACAATAATATTTGTGATAAGGCGTCCCTTTTACAATATACTGGATTGCCGATGACAGGGAGGTCTGGGTTCGAATACCCGTTGGATATACTAAGAAGGTATTTTCCTAAATAGTATTACACACTCGCTACACACAAATGCAAATAAGTTTTACTTTAAAACTATACCTTCCTCCCAATATTACATTTAGTGTAAATATGTGTGTGGTAAGACCGGGCGGATATTAATACGCAGTGCACATAGCCCCGATCCTCCCAAAGGAGTAATTTTAACTATTCTATTGAGATAATCGAAGGAATTTTTTTGTATGTTAAAAATATACAACCATATCTGATAGTTAGTGAATAGAAATCACCTTAAAATATAATCAGTATTATCAATATTAAAACTTTCAAACAACCATCGCTTTTGAAAATTTAAAAAAACAATTAATAACGTCTGTGAATGTATTCTTAGTGAACACGTTGAAGTAATTGTTACGATATGACGTAATCGATTTAACTGGCACCGCAAGCAAGCATGCCACTAGGGGCGACTGACTATTGGTACCATGGTACCGGGCCAGGGACCAAAGATTCAGAATGACAGATAAAAAAAAGCGTTTTATTAAATCAAATAAAACAAGCAATAAAATGTCCCTCGATACTTAGCCCACCTGCCGGGCTTTCCTCAATTGAATCTTACTGGCATTTGTCTCAATGGTACTATCAATATGGTAGTTTTATCTTTCGTTTCGAAGTGTTTGGAAGGTTCACGGAGTCTGTTTTGTATTTAAAATGAAATTTGGTACGTGAAGAAAGTCGGGTAGTGAATTCAGTTAAATTTAAATTTAAGTATTTTAACATGGACGTTAGATTTCATTATTAATTTTAAGTTTCTGATTAATTTGCATACATTGATTTTGTTTTGTAAAAGTGACTAACGATTTTTTTTTAAAGTACGAATCTAAGTCGAGCAGTGGTGGAATAACGGGGGAGAGAACATGTTTTCTCTCCCTTAGTAAATAATTTTTGCCGCCCTCCTATCGATTGGAATAAACTTGCCCCTTCCTAGATTTATTTCCCTCCCCTTTGATATTTGCGAATATTAAGCTGAAAAATGGTCTTGTATAAGACTTTAAATAACTTTTAGAGGTATTCAATTTTCAAAACTTTGGCAGGAATTAACAACTCCAGATAATTAATTATGAGAGGTATTTAATTTTTAAAACAAATATTGCAGGCGAAGACCACCACTTATAATAGCTCCACGATGCATCTAATTTTCAAAACTTGCCAGTTGTAAGCCATTCTAAATAGCTTCTAGAGGCATTCAATCATTACACTTTACAGAGGAAGACAATTACAAATAACATATGAGAGCATCCAATATCCCCAAATTTGCTAGTAGAGGCCCAATATAGATATATTTTGGGTACATCATACTAAAATCAAAACAAAAATAAAGGCGAAGACCTCACCAAATAGCTTCTTAGGTACTGTACGTTTAGTTTCTAAAAATTTGCTGAGAGAAGACCAATTCAAATAGCTTATATAATAGGCATCTAATTTTTCAAAATAAATCCTTACAATACCACTCTAAATAGCTTTTACGGAGCTTAAAATTTCAAATATTTCTATAGAAGGCCCACTCCAAATAGCTATATAAAAGTATATTTTAAAAAATAATTCATATAGGAGCCAAATATTTTAATATAGCTCCAAATATCTTCTGGGAGTATCCTATCTGCAGACATTCGCCTCGGGTGCTCAGGCACCCTTTAGCTTTGAGGTCGAAGCCCTTCAAAACCAGTTTATATTTGTTAAAATAATTTGCCCCTCTAGTTAATAAAGCTTTCCCGCCACTGAAGTCGAGTATAACAAAGATGGGGGATGGGGGTGTCCGAGGGTGGGGGGTAGAGGGCTTTGCCCCTGGTACCAGACCCGGTTTGAGCGCCTGGCGGGGCCGATTGCAAGTATTGAACTGGCTCTGGTTTTAATTAGCAGGTTCCCGTGGCGTTTGCCGTGATTGACACCACGCACCAATCAGTTCTTATTGCCGCTACACCGCACCATTGTCAGACTGGAAATTGAATCCCACCAAATGATTGTTCCTGGAAATGAGAGGCGACAGAGATGATTGCTTCGTGGTTTTAACCTCGTGCAGAATGCGAACAAGAGGGAAACAGGCGTAGAGGAATGGGATGAGGAAAGGGATGAGGAAAGGGATGAAGTTACGCTGTGGGCCTACAGGCGGTTTTATTTTTATTTCTTAGCACCACGTTTTCTTTCTTTTCAGGTTAGCCGCATGTATACTAACTACTCTAAATGAGTTAAGAAATGAGGAAGTTTGAATTTTAGAGGAATTATACCCGCATTTGTGTGGAGGGAGAGTGGAAAATAATTTAGGAAAAAAGACTTGATACACCCGACTGGGATACAAACCCTGATCTCCCTGTCATCCATAGGCAATCTAGTCTACCTTAGACCATGTGGCCACCAAAGGAGGCTACAAGTAGCTATTTAGATCGATTTTCGCATATGCGTGTCGCACGTGAAGTTACTTGGTGGACTCCAAGGGCGCAGAATAAAGGTCGGGGAGCCGATATATTATATGTATACAAACTTTTATTAGCTAAAGGTATAGTAAAATTTTCTAGATCCCCCTCCCAACCAAGAAACACTAGCTTTCTACCCCCCTTGGCGGACTCGTACATGCTCAAGATACAGCTATTTCATAATCTATGAGAATCATCCAAGACATCTGCGTTGATGCGTACTGTTCTGATAGTGGTAGAAAGCTGCAACAAATTTTTAGTAATATTCTTGAAACACATTACTGATATCTCTTAATTGTTTAAACTTTAACTTATTATATTAATTTCAGGACAGTTAATCAAATAATAAAAAGCTTCAGAATAGATAATACGTTTTGTATTGTAGGATGTTCATATTGGTATTAAAAACACTAGAACGATGTAATACGGTATTTTATAGTTTTACTAAAGGGCATGGTGATAAAGAAAAGATAAAAAAAAATTGTTAAAATATTGAACAGGGAATAAACAATAAAATTAATTATTTATATTTTCATGAGTCCTCTTTTAGAAAGAAGTATGAGGGAATCCAGGCCAAGAAACCAATCATTTTCAAATATTTTATTTATATTAAACTGAGCTTGGCACGCATAAACCTTTGTAGTCCTTCCACAGCAGATCCGGTCACTCTCTTGCTTCAATATTTCATCGATGTACTTTAAATTCTTTACAAAGTAATATCTAGTTAATCTTTAGTTTTGTTATTGATATTTATTGATCATTGTTTAACGTGAGCCTAAGTTTAATCCTATAATATGCATACCTCCTCAAATCGATCTACCTTTCAATTTTATAGATGCAATTTGAGTTTCTATTTTAAAATGCGTTCATATTTGTTTAGTGACCCGTTATCAATCGACCCAAATGATTTATGGAATCATAAAAAGGATTTACTTCATGAAAACCACATATAATTATTATTCTGTCCATATATGACATGTTTATGTGAGTATACTATCAACTTTCACACTTTGAAGGTTGAAAATGTTGCCACACCAGCGCTTCATGCGTTCTCAATAGAACCATCAACGGCTAAATATATTACCCGTGGGACTCTCTTGGGGATGTCGTGAATCACGGGTCACTTTCGGACGCTTGCGCACTCGTACTGCACGATACGGAATTCAACCAATCTTATAACTCAAGGGCTCTGTGATCGAGCCGGTAGTGTACACCCTACACGTATATATAAATCTACTAACCTCGTCAATGTGTATGCGTTGACATGGAGGAGGATTGGGAAACCAATTAGTAAAATCCACTCTTAATGCACCGTGTTGGTATTCGAACATCGAATCTCCTTGTTATCGACAATACAATATAACGTATAGTGAGAGTGATGCCTTAAGCCATGCGACCACTTATGTGGTTTTTGTTTATGTTTTAATCTGTTGTCTTTCAATTATACTTCGCGAAATGTGACAACCTCTCTTTAAGGTTAAAATCATTTGGGACGCAAACTCTTCAACATTAGGGGGATGAGAGGGNTGGGGTGGAGGTGGGGGGGGGGGGGCTTAATATATAGGACGGAGCTTCTTACGTGGTAAGCATTCATCTCTAAAAACAAAAAAGGTCAATGCTTGATTAGGTTAATCCCGCACTCTCTTGGAAATGTTAAATCAATTGAAATAATGTGTATTGTATTTATTTTTATACTGCGTCTTACTACCCGTTCAGGCTATTGCGTTAGCGAAGTAGTGAAGAGGAATGTAAAATTTAGAGAAACGAAGCGTACCTAGTAGAAAGATCACGTACGACGGCCAAACATTTATCGATTAGCATAAAATATGTATAATGTACTCGCATTTGCATGGAGATAGAGAGTGGGAAACTATATATAAGAGGAAACTCAATTACCCCAGCCGGGATTTGAACCCCGACCTTCCCGTCACCAGTGAATAGATTATACGAGTTTGACGTTTAGTCCACGTGACCTGCGATGAGATTGTTTATTTTGGCCACCTTCATTAAGTTTATCTGTGTGTGAAGCATGACCATTAAAACACAGGATTATCATAAATATTACTCAAGATCGGTGACAGAAATATTAGGGACCTTTACACTGACAATTTAGGGGCCCCATTCTTCCCTCCTATTCACTCGTTTAGGATCAGGTGTAAAGGCAGAATTTTTTAAAAATGGTAAAAAAGAGGTTTAATATCACATGTAACATGTATGATAGCTAATTCAACTTGTAGGTGAGTTACTTACTAATAACCTAGTTTTTTTTAGCACCGAGTCTTACTACCTCTTCTGGTTATACACATATCAACTAATTGCGCTAATGAGTTAGGGACGAGGAAGGTTGAATTTAGAGGATGTGTATCCACATTTACGCGGGGGGTAGTATAAACCATCCCTACCAGAATCCTAGCCTCAATCTTACTCTCATCAGCAGCCAGTCTATTGCGGGAGTGACGCCTTAGACCATGCGACCAACGAAGCAAGTTACTAATAATTGATTAGTTGACGAACTTTCTTTTTTAGCACCGCATATTACTACCCGTTCGGGTTATTCACTTATATACAAATTACACTAATGTTAGGTATTAGGAAGGTTTAATTGAGGAAGTGCACTCGCATTTGCATGGAAGTAGAGTGGAAAACCGTTTCGGGGAAACCACCATCAGTGCACCCGGTTGGCATCGGACCCTGATATCCCCGTCTTGGGCAGTCTAGCTTACTTCAAGAGTAGCACCTTAGACAACATGGCCGCCGAAGTGGGTAGTTGACTAACTGCATAAAAATATTTAATTACATCACTAAAACGTTCTTAGAGACGGGTCACTCTTTAGCTCAAGGCCCGGTACATATATCCCCCTAGTTCCTTTTCTTGTAAATACTCAATGCTATTTACTATCTTAATTGAATCTCAAATTAATGATCATAGAAACGGAGCGTCACATGCAACTTTCCTTACCCGGGAAGGTAGCGAACGTTCCTCGCATGGTCCCACTATGGTGTTATTTGTAAGAAAGGGACTTAATGTGTGTAAGTAATTAAGCTAATACTGCTGCTAAAGTCCATTCACCCTTGGAGTGGTGGTAACTGACAGCTACCAAAAGATGTAAATTTGGTTAAAAAAATAATTAAAAACAATTTGTTGTGAAAGTGCCAAAATTGATAAATCGATTTATTATGGTATCACAGGTGATATGGTTTGGCGAATGAATACACGAGAGTAGATAGATAATATGGTAGTTTTTCCTAGCTGTCAGTTAGTCCACCACTCCTATGGCGAGTGGACTATACCTACCTTTCAGGATAAACGAAATACCGTGGGCAGTCTTAGTTGGTTTGCGATAACTTTGGCTTTCTCAAATGTTCAACTCTTTTTATTTTGCGTTGCCAGTTTTTATTTTCCCCACGTCTCACTAACCTTTCTGGTTGCAAGCATTTATATTCATCAGCCTACACTAATGTGGAAGAGATGAGGTAGGTTTAATTTAGAAAATAATTATTAATCTCATTTGCGTGGCGATAGAGTGGGAAACTATTTAGAAAAATAGCATCAGCACACCCAACAGGGATTATCATTCTAGCCTTCCTAAAAATCCCCCCAAATAAATATATATATTCAGACCACATGACCGCAGCGCGAACTTACACATTTTATAAGTCAATCTCTAATTAGCTTTTAAATCAATTAAATGTGAAAATGAGTAATTTTGGGAATCTTGAATCACAAACAAAAAAAAATTCTAACAAGTTTTTTTTGTAATGTGGCTTTTTTATTTTAATAGATATTATTTTAGCAGTGCATCTTACTAACCGTTCGGGTTATTCGCTCTGTATTAATCACGATAGTGAGCTACGGATAGGGAAGGTTGAATTTTAAAAAATGTACCTGCATTTTAGTGGAGTGGCAAACCATTCGGTTAAGAAAACTCTCAGTACACCCTATTGGGATTCGAACCCAGATAACTCATCATCGGCAGTCCAGTCTATTGCGAAAGTGACGCGTTAGATCATGCGGCCACCGAAGCGGGTGATGTGGCTATTAGTTTTCCATTTGGGCCAACATAATAATTAAATATTATAATTATAAGTTCACAATTTTCAGCGTATTCATAATAAAAGGGAGGGTACGCTAGAGGAAGAGAGGCGTAGTAATTCATGACTGGGCTAGTGGTTAACACTCCTGAACGCCAGACATCCGCTTTCGATGTGGCACACTATAGCCAACATAATATTATTCTCTTGAAATTCCCCTGAATCAGCCCGTTTCCGAAGGGGTCTATATCATAAGTTTCCAATACTGTCTTTGGATTGTGGCCACACTAACTCTGCGCTGGAAAGACCCACCCCTGTCACACGCTCAGGAACTCTGATATTGATCGGACGGGGCCATTGTGAGGGGGAAAGGGAGTAGGGGTGTGTGTATAATGTGTACTTAGACCGCGGGGCATGATGGGGTGCCCGTCACTGACTTCGCGGCTACAATATAATGGAAGATAGACTGCGAATGATGAAACTAAAGAGCGGTATGCTAGAATGAGAACGAATGTTGTTATTATTATTATTATTATTATTATTATTATTATTATTATTATTATTAGCACCGCGTCTTACTACCCGTTCGGGTTGTACGCACTTACGCTAATGTGTAATGGTAGGGTGGTTGTGAGATGAAATGGAGGACCTACAGTTTAACGTGGAATCCGAACCACGGTGGAGGCCTGGCATTCCCCACATTCACAAGATGTCTTGTCAGAGGTGAAGGAAGGGTTTGGTAATCAGATAAATCTGTTCCGGGACCGAGGATTGAACCCCGGACCCCCAGCACAGAAGTCCAACACCTTACCCCTAGACCACCAGGTCACCTGAGAACGAATGTTGTTTAAGTGCTCGTGTAATGTATTCGGCCACTCGAGCTTCACATACGTTTTGACATAATGTATTGGTCACACGAGCTTGAAATTGTCCTAACAGTTATCTTTCATTTTCAATTATTTGAGGTATTTAACGTGCACTTTCTGAACCGACTGATTATATTACGATACATTTTCTAAGAACGATAGAGAGTATAGGGTTGACAATTTTGCCAGAAAGTTATTTTCCCATACTTTCCAAGGTTATACTCCATGCCAAAATCAACATGGGACTGACAGAGTTACTTCCTCTCCGAAGGGTGTTGTTCTACTGATTTTTATCGCTCAAAGAAAATCCACCGACTCCAGCCGGGTTTGAACCCACGAACATCGGGCCCTAAGGCGAGCACTTTAGCCTAAGACCACCGAGATCAACTCATAATAAGTAAATTTCACTCTTGATATTGGAAACTACACTAAAGCTACACTAACACTCACATAGTCTTCTCACATATCATCCTAGCACTACACTATCGCCCACATCTGTGTTCACGTTGACTGCAGCTCTCTCTAACTCATATAGCCCAGTTTACCATTTGCTAGGGTCAAATACTGACCGGGTGTTTTTTCTTATTTAACTGCCCAATATTTCCTTCACGCAAAGGTGGGTACAATTACTTTTGGATCATCATCATCGTCATACCTATTCCATATTGCGGGGCAAGAAATTACCATTAAGGCCATTGACCCTTTTAACTTGGCGTGGAACTGCAGAGCTATGGGAACATACGGTTATCTTCAAGAAGTGCTATTGTTTCGCCATTTTATTTTTAGAAACGGTTTGTTCTGTTGTTGATTAAGTTATACTTTTTTATATACACACCTCCTTTATAATTTTAACGGTGATCAAATATCGATAAAATTGACATCTTTAATTAAAAAAAACTGCTAGATTCATAAAAAAATGTAACGTTTATTAATAAACATCGATACATTATCTTAGAAGGGGTGTTGAAAATATTAACATAAACATTTCACTCGTTCTCGAGAAAACTGACGTTTCCAAACGCATGATTTTACCGCAAGATGGTAGCTATAGCGCCATCAACGGTTTCCGTGATCCATATGTTCTTGTTGGCACGGAAGGATACGTTGGTCAGTTGTGAAGCCACGCCACGCCTTTCACACCCCCGCCCACCATCCCCCAAAATAGGTTTTATACTTGCACTTGACAGGGCCGAGGGTCTTCAAACTTTACTCTAACAAAATAATTATCACCCTAAATGTATCCATCTGAATCTATCGACACGGTTTGATTTAGGTTGGAGAACATTGTCACACAACTAAGAGCCAAAACAGAATCAGGATATTCAATATTACATTATATTAATATTCAAGGTGGGGATGTAGGGAACACGAGAAAATACCTTTATTATCGAAGTTTTTATATATAAACTTCTTTTGTAAAAATAAATCAAATATTGCTTCACTTATAACATAGTTTAATTTTCTTCACACGGTGATATCAACAGGTCGTTAAATATCTGTCATGAACATTATTATAACAAAATATTTAAATCAAGATAAAAAGTTGTCATTAAATTTCAGGTTACCATTGACAGATATTAGAGAACTGTTGATGTCATCATGGTAAGGAAATTTACCTCTTACGTTTCTATTGAATCAATTATTTTATTTCTTTTGACCGAAAAAAAAATGTTGATACAAAACTGCAAAAAACACTTTCCTCTTCTAGCATCCCTTACATAGCTGGACTATATTTTGTAATCATTATTTATTTGAGAGAATACATGTTTTTCTTGTCTGTTTATATAACATTTGAGATAGAAGACTATTTTGCACTGGACCATTATTTTCAGGTAGCACTAAAATAATTAGAACATATTTTTAAATATTGTTTAAAAACACACTTTCTTTTGTGCAAAAATAATTTATATCATCAAAATGTTCAGTCTCCTCTATTTCTCCGTTCATTTGTCCCTTTTTATAAAAAGATTTATTTTACTAATTTTTTATCAATTTAATTAAATAAGAATCAACAGTCTTCATTTTAATGAAGAACTGTTAAGTTTCACTCTTTCTTGCACATTTCCGTAAGTTGATAAAGTACGACCTGCTTCGGTGACCACATGGTCTAGGGCATCACTTTCTCAATAGGCTAGACTGCATATGACAGGGAGATCGAGGTTCTTAATCCCGGTCGGTTGCAATAAGGGTGGCTTACACTAAACATTTTTTTCACTCTTTCTTCATGGAAATGAGAGTGCACTTTATATACTTTCAATCTATCTAATAACTAATACATTAGCATAATCAGTACATATGTGTATAGCCTGAACTGGTATTAAGACTGGTTTATATATTTTTTTAAATGGGTAGAGTAGGCCCTATTCAAAAGTAACAATTATTTTTTTGTCGTTGAAAATATTCATCCAATTTGTATAAATACTTAAAGCAAGATTTATAGATTAATGTATTTGATATTTTTTTTACCGCTTGTTTTCATAGTCTGATATTAAATAAATATATTTTTGAACTAAACATCTGAAACCATACAAAAGACTTTATTTTTTAAAAAAATATCAATTTTATTATCAACATAAAGACACAAACGCATCACAAGTTTTTAAATAATAATAAAAAAAGTAATTTGCTTTTGAACAGAAGATAAATCTAACCATTTGAAAAAGTCCCTTAACGACTATTTGTATTCAGTAGAATACTTTAAAATTCAATCTGCATACTAACAAATATCTGATAGTTGTTGCACTTTGTTAAAGGACAAAAGGAAGAGAGTAGGGTAAAGATGATATAAGTAAAAGGTGGGTGAGGAAGGAGGGTG
Organism: Timema shepardi; assembly: GCA_902151425.1. NCBI lineage: Eukaryota > Metazoa > Arthropoda > Insecta > Phasmatodea > Timematidae > Timema > Timema shepardi. Next base: position 91,426 of record CABFVX010001155.1, on the reverse strand, counting down.
TAGGGATAAGGGTGGGAGGATATAAAAGAGCATATTATGGGAAAATTGTGTCTACAAGTCAGCGAGTCTGCCCCCTACTTTATTCAACTTCATTAATTTTATATTTGATTTAAGTTTTAATAAACATAGTGTGTTTACCTCTTCGCTCAATGCTACCAATATGCGTTGTAGTCAAAACAACAGAATGTAATATCTTCATAAATTAAATAACTCTAATATTCCAAAAATATTTCCCAGATTGTATTTCGAAATTCCAAAATATTATGTTTTCACCAACCATTTTGGAAACTATTTTAAACACTAAGATAACTAGTTTAAACAATTGCGTCTCATAATTTACATACTTTTGTCCTTATTGTTCCACTTATACTTGCAGCTTGACAATAGGTTCATATTTGATTCTTAGACAAGTGGGTTCTTGCTATGAAATTTCTGAGGCGAATATTAAGGGCCGGTCTTATGACTCGTAGATAAATATTAATCCTGCTGATTAATATTTTTATCCAGCCGATAAGTTAAAAGTGCGTCTTATGACCACCAGATGGCGTTTATCTTCCAGATAAAATTTATTTATCCATCACATTTTTATTGGGAGGTTTAAGTACCCGATAGCTTTTATCTCAAAGTTAAAATTGGCGTTGCCAGGGTGATGCATTGTTTTTAATGAAGTTTCACCTATCAGAATCGGTTTTTAGGTTAAAATCTTGGTCCGCGTGATTAGTAAGCACAGGCCTGGGCTCTAACTATATATAAAGTTAGAACATTTAATTCATACTTTTATAAAAACTGACAAGCTATATGTAAAATGTTATAGTTATATAAGAACAAATTATTTAAATGTGAGTACAATAAATGAAATTTTGTAAACCTTGTACAAAACTATTGCCCACATTTTGGCAAACACCGAAATTAGTACTTGCAAGACACCTTAGCTTCTGCGCCTACGTGACACCATCTGTTTCCTCGCATTCGTTTAGGCACCATTATTTAATAAAATGTTGAGCGTTGTCGCCACTCGCTAGGTTGTAGCGGTAGCAGCAGGGTTTATACGCATGTGCGCAACAGTAAAAACAGTAGCAAACTTGCGTTTTCTGCATAAAAATATATTTATCCTAAAGATAGCTATCCGGCAGATAAAGTCAGTTCATTACACGCGTAAAATATTAAAGTGGCTGATAACCTTTATCTGGTCGCTAATTCTAACCTCCAGATAACAATATCTATCCGGTAGTCATAAGACCGGCCCTAAGTCTATTGCGCATAAAGTGTGGTTGCACTTTGTAACACTACGGATTAATTCCTTGATATAATTTGCTGTGATAATATTTCGGTTGTCTATAGCGCCGTGGTCGAGTGCCTATTATCACTATACGGAATAGATACCGTTTAACTAGCTGTTAATTGTTCCATGGTCGAGCACTAACTAAATCGTTATATTTATTAAATGAAAGAAAGAGAACTATTGATGGCTGTTGATTCCCACACGGTTAATTCAAATGACATCTGTTAATTACTTATACATACTCCAATTAAATGCTTTATATCAATGCACACTTGTGATATTAACGTAAATTATTGTATTCTGTGTTAGACTGTGACTGAGAGAGCCAGTGCTAGTGCAAGTGAGTTCCTTACTGCGTTGCTTGCGCCTTAAACATACGCACAATCAGCTTACATATGACATACCCCTTGCCTCTTGGTCCCTTCGTCAACAGTGTAAAAACTAACTAATAGAAAGAGTCCTGTCAACAGGTGTTGTGAAGGCTAGCTTCTTATTGGTATAGGGAATTGGCGTCCTTTGCAAAATACTGCGGAGTTGTTCCTTTAACAGGAAAAATGGTATAAAAAATATATTTTAATGGTGTAATCCTTTTCACATTATTTCTGAAAAGCGCGTGTTTCTTCATGGATTAATCATAAAAAGATACTCTACATATGTGACTTTAAAGAAAGAAATACCTTCATTCATGACTTTTTACATATTTTAGAGTGATCCAAACCAATATCATTGCAATTTGGTGGTACAGAGGTAAACACAACTTCTTCTGATACTAAATGTTTTATAATTTATTCATTTGAAGTGACCTTTTTTGACTGACCCATTATTATTTAATTTATTTTAAGAAAAATACTATTACAAGGATAAACTAATTCTTAGCATTTTAATTATTTAAGTTTCTTTCATCCCTTTTAACACGGGGAAAAATAAAAATCTTTAATTTCACTGGATGGGTTATTGTTGATATTTAAGTAATCAGAACTTCGCATTATACCCAGACTACTGAAATTATTTACTATATCTTTGACAAAAGTTTTCTCGATGCAAGCAATTACTATATTAATGCATCCATTGAGAACAGTGTGCTGTTGCTAGATGTGAACTCTTCAACCCACCACGTTTTTATCTTACTCATATTTCCCCTCGATTTCCCCTGTATAGTTTTCTTTGCAATTAAAATTCACCATACCCGCCTCGGTGGCGTAGTTGGCTAACACAATAGTCGTGTTGAGCCCGACTGCCGAGGACAGGGAGATCGAGGTTCGAATCTCTGTCGGGTGAACTGGAGGTGGTTTTTTCCTAAATAGTTTTCCACTCTCCCTCCACGCAAATGCGGGTTCACTTCCTCTAATTCAACCTTCCCAATTCCTAATCCATTAGTGTGAATAGTACTTAAAGCGTATAATCCGAACGGGTAGTAAGACGCGGTGCGAAATAATAATAATAATAATAAAATACACCATATTTTATAAGTATTGAAAGAATTGTAAACTAATTATTTGTGGCTTATACAAATACAAAGAGCTAAAATCAAGCACACTTGAAATCCAATTTTAACTTCATGGCCAAGAGGTCGAGTTTTTTTTTTTTGGGGGGGGGGGGGG